>BBXU01002806.1:0-15476 GCA_001598975.1 Parachlorella kessleri
ACCACACACACACAACCCCCCAGTCACCAACTACACAACACGGCCACCCCCGCCCACCTCTGGTATGTGATGCTACCCCCCCCCCCCCTCTCCCCCCCTCACCCCCCCAACATTCACCCACCCGCCCATTACCCACTCACCAACCACAACCACCCACCCTGGCCCACCAACCTCTGGTACGTGATGCTGATCTCGCCGCTGCCAAACTCCTCCACCAGCTGCACCGCAGTGCGCCCCAGCCCCTCCGCCAGCGACACAAACGGCTGCAGCTCCTTGAGCACCTCGGGGGCCACCATGGGGGCGTTGACTACACTGCTAGTCAGCTCGCCCTTGAGCGCGGAAATCACCGCCTCGGCAATCTCAAAGGCCACCTCCTCTTGCGCTTCGCGCGTCGAGGCGCCAAGGTGGGGCGTGCAGATGACGTCGGGGCGGCCCACCAGCGGGTTGTCGGGGCTGGGCGGCTCGGGCTCAAACACGTCCAGGCCTGCAGCGGGCGGGGCAGGCGCGGGGCGGGCGTGTGCCAGGGAGGGGAGGCTCAGGGTAGCGTATCGCGTGCAGGCAGGCAGGCATGGGGCGCCCTGGTTGAGGTAACACCTGGACCGCTTGGTGAGCTTGGGGTGGACTTAGGCCACCAGAAGGCCTGGCCACGTTACCTCAGCAGGGCTTGGGCCAGCAGGCCCAGCCAGTCCCACAGCAATGGAAAATGTTCTGGATGCGCTAGGACATGGTGGGGGAGCGGCTGGCAGAGGGATCCCCAATCTAGACCTCTGGCAACCTTTTAGGCCCAGCCACCAGCACAGGCAGCTGCCAGTCGTGACCGGCCACAACCGTGCTGGCCCACCTGCTGCTGCAACGATCTTGGCGTCCAGGGCGCGGGCCAGCGCGTGGTCGTCAATCACGCCGCCGCGGGCCACGTTGACGATGCGGGCTCCCTTCTTCATCTGCAAGAGAGACACAGGTGTGCAGGGGTTCGTGAGGAGGACCAAGCTCCCATTGTGCTCCTGTGGGGCTGCTGGAATGACACGGGGGCACTTGGGCTGCCAACCCCGGCCTAGGACTATAGCAAAAAGCATGTAACAGGTGAGCCCAGCCAGCGCACCATAGAGAACACAAAGGGCCAGGGTGAACACGACCATACAGAGCGTGGGCCTGCTCTTGCTCCCAAGGATTGCTCCCAAGGAATCGAGAGAGGCTGCCTAGGCAACCTCTGCCGCCATCAATGTCGCCCCCTCTCGCAATAGAACGCCTCAACGCATCTAAAATAGTTGCTAGAAAGCTAGCGCCCAGAGGCATGCTGGCCAGCCACCGGCCTTCCCAACTACCTTTCCAAAGGACTCGCCATTTAGGGGTTAGGGTGTATACTTTAGGGTTGGGCTCACACCTTGGCAAAGGACTCGTCGTTGAAGATGTGCTTGGTGCTGGGTGTGAGCGGCATGTGCAGCGAGAAGAAGTCGGCAGTCGCCAGCGCCTCCTCAAACGTCACCAGCTTCACGCCCACTGCGCACAGGCGCATGAGTCATGGTTACTACCTATGAGTCACACACAGCTACCAGGCGCCAGCGCCTCCTCGAAGGTCACCAGCTTCAAGCCCACTGAACAAGTCGGATGGGGCGTGTTTGCTATCTATGAGCCGCACGTTGCTACAGGTCGAGAAAGCAAGTGGAGGAGGTTGACTAGCCACCTTGGTGCAGCGGGACACGCAGGCCGCCTCGGGGCAACCACCACCAGCCAAATACCCACTAAACTGCAAAGAGGTTTACAGCCGATTGGTGCTTGGCCAGGCGACCAGTTTAGTACAAGCACAGGGCAGCCATGCCGCCCACATTATCAAAGCCACATGCGCTCTTCCCGCCTGCCCTCTGCACGGCGACCAGCAGGCCCACACCCACCGGCAGCGGCGCGCTCAGCGGATGCATAGGGGTCGTAGGCCACCACGTTCATGCCCAGACCCTTGGCACGGCGGGCAAGCTCCCCACCAACCTGCCATCAACACACCAACACGTTGTGCATGTGGGCGTGTGCAAACATGATGCTGCCAACCTCAAAAGCTCCCCACCAACCTGCGGGCCACCGACACACCAGCAACGTCATGCATGTGGCTTTGTGCATACACCAGGCGGACAACCTACCCCGCCCTTGAGCTCCCTGGGCGCCTTCCAAGCTGCCACATGTAACCTTACGACGACAACTCTCACGGACATGACCCCCCCCCCCCCCAACACACGCACCCCGCCAGGCACGGCAAACCATCGGCGCCCCCAGCCCACCCACCTTGCCAAAGCCCATGACGGCCAGGGTCTTGCCGACAATGGAGACGCCCACATACGTGGAGCGGTCCCACTTGCCCGCCTTCATGCTGGCGTCGGCCTGGGCCACATTGCGCGCCGTGGCGCACAGCAGGGCAATGCCGTGCTCGGCGGCGGCCACCGTGTTGGCGGTGGGGGCGTTGACTACCAGGCAGCCGCACTGCAAGCGCGAGGCGAGGCGAGGCGGAGTGAGGCATTATGCCATCAACTGGTCCTCTCAGGTGCAACTATGTGATCTAACCCCAGGCTGCACCGCACAGCGAGGCGAGGCGAGGAGATTGTCGTGCACGTGGGTCCTTTCCAGGCTGCCACGCTCGCACACATATCAGCACTTTGCAGCCTGACCCTGAAAGGTGAGCCCTACAGCCTTGCTACCCCATGATGCAAATGAATGCTAGGGGGGCTAGGCTTGACATCTGTTTCTGATGCCGCCGCCGCAGAGCAAGCAAGTTCAGACAGCGGACCGTCCTAGGTATAGTCTGCAACTGGAAAGCGCCACTAACCTCGCTGGCAGCGGCCAGGTCCACATTATCGATGCCCACGCCGGCGCGGCCCACCACCTTGAGGCGTCCCTTGGCTGCCTCAATCACCTCGCGGCTGACCTGCAACCAGCACCAACATGTGTGTGGATGCTTCAAGCTGTGCGCACATAGTGCGGAGTCACTGGGCCCCCAAGAAGGGCGAGGTCCAGCCACGGCAAAGCCAGCCAGCATGACACACATTGGACGTGGGCCGCCTTCCTCCCAACCAGTTGCCCTGAGCGCTTCACTTGAGGCCAGTGACGCCAGGTGGCGCCCTTGCACCAGCCTGATATGAACCCACTGGCCTCCTTCCGTCCTCCCTGACAAGGGTATTTCCTTCCTCCTTGCTTGTGGGGCATTTTAGGCGGGTCTCTGCTAGGCTGAGCCTGGCCACCGGCTTGTGCTGGCTAAATCCGTAGGCCAGCAGTTACAGTGTACTGTAAGACTGGTCCTCGCTGCCACTAGAGTCAACAACCTCCTCTGTCTTCATTCTCACCTTGGTTGCCGAGCGCACAATGAGGGCGTCCACCAGGCTGATCTTGGCCACGAGCTCGTCCTTGGTCAGCGTGTAGCTGAGGTCCACGTTGCCCACCTCCTTGAGCATCTCCACGCCGCCGCTGCCTAGCTTCTCAGCAACCAAGATGGTGGGGCGGCCATCGGCGGCCACGGCAGACACTGCACAAGGGGGAGCCAGCAGCCGTCTGCATCAGCTGCTGGGGCACAGCTGGGTGGTGGGCCGCAAGCAGCCCACCCAAGGGGCCCAGGCAGGTAGCGAAACGCAGGCGATTCCTGCCTTTGCCTGCTTGTGGGCAAGCCGGGGCACCTTAAAGCCAGCGTGTGGGCCACTTTCAACTCAAAGGCAGACAACCACAAAGCCGCGCGACCGTGCATAATGCCTCTTCAGCCTCCTGCAGTTGAGCTTGAAAGGCCAGAATGTTACACGACCACTCTCATCACGTCCTTCCCACTCCCTCCTTGACCAAGAGGAAAAGGTATCCAGCCAACACCATGGTAAGTTTCCTCCTTGCAGCTCTCCCTCAAAATATTGCATGGCTCCCTCATGACATAATTCGCACCGTCAAGGCGGACGGCACGCTGAGTACGCCTCTGAAACCGATTCAGGGACAAGCGGGTGCCGGCAATCTGCAGCCAGCCAGCTTGGGGTTAGCGCACAGGCGTTAGCCAGCATGCGCGACGGCGCGGGCAGGGAGTTGGCACCTGTGACGCTGAGTGTGCCAGCTGATGAGGCTGTGACAGCCGCATCGGGGCAGCAAGTGGCTGCCGTGCGCCAGCGGACTGTGTGGCAACGGGTTGTGCCACTTGCCGACTGTTGAGCAGCATCTGTGTCTGCATGCTTGGCGGCCGAGCCTTGATGGCAGATGATATCCCTCCAAAAAGAACGTTAATTGGCTGATGGTTGTTGAGGGCCATGGCGCACTGTGCACTCAATTTGCTGGCCACTCTCGTGCTGTGCTGAGTCCACCCTGGCGGTCACGTTGTTTGGTTATCGCATCGGGCCAGATTGCACGGAGATCACCTTACAGACGGTTTACTCAGAGGACACACAAGTAGATGTGCTTGGCACTGTTGAGCAGGGGCTTGGAGCATCATGCTGTGCCCATCTAGCTGACCAGCACACCTTTGAAATTAGCGGTTACTCAGCTGGAAACGCCAACCGGGTAGTTGTCTGATACAGATGCGCTAAGTGGTGGGGAAAGAGCTTCTGGGCCGTCTAGCTGGAGGTGATAGGTGTGTGACAGTAGCAGGTTATAATCAAGAGAGAGCTCGGATGTGTCACAGCTTGGTGTAGGAGTGCACGGCAGCTAAGGCAGGTGGATATCACTGGTCCAGGTGAGGTGTCAGCGCAAGCGCCATTTTGCTTGTACACCTAGGTGGTTTGAAGGTTGGCAGCGAGAGATGGTCTTGCACCACCGTGCTGAGCTTCTGAACACGCTGTTATGGAGTGCCACACTGTCGCAACAGCCATAGTTCGGAGGCGTCCCACAGCATTAGTTTGTCTTTCCTTGCGGTGCTGCCGCTGAGGTCCCCCTTCCACGTATGTGTCTTCACTGCCATGGCTCTCGCTTTGTCTTTCAAGATTGTAAGTCTGACCTCGTCAATCCTTTCTTTCCTTGTTCGGCGTCCACTACACATATGCTCCTGGATCTCTCCTGGGGGAAGAGTCTCCTCCTCCTCCTCCTCCTCTCCCTCTCCTCTCCTCTCCTCCTTATTTCCCCCAGGAGAGTGGTGACCCTGCAGTGGTGTTAGTGCAGCTACTTGCTGGTGACCAACTACAAAGGCTTACCCGACTATTTTTCATTAAGGGTGGCAGGTAGTGCGTCGAACAGGGAGTGAGAGGTGAAGTGTTCTGACAGGTTTGGACCCACTGGGACTGTATGTCAGCCACTGGACACCCAGGTCAGCCACTGGACACCCACAGGCTAGTAGCGCAGTAGTACACCGCAAGCACCTCACCACAGGCGCACGGCAACCGTATCTTGGGTCTACGTAAGGAGGCGTTTAGCACACCTTGCAGGTTGGTCACACACCTGGACATACTTGTATAGTGAGTCTGATAAATGGCTCAACACCCTGAAGGTCAGAAGGGTGCCCCTGCAGGAGGCCGGCCAGGCTGGCTGCACATGGCCACCGTAAGGTATCTACCTATGTGCGGTTCAACTACCAGAGTGAGGCTGCCACTTGATGCCGGGTTGAAGGAAGGAGGGGTGGGTTCGCCTTCCATGGTTGAGTACAACATCTGGTCATGCCATGACCAGTGCATCCAGTGGATGCATAGTGCAGTAAGAAGTCAGCGGCTGGACAGCTCGAAACAAGGGAGAAGCTCCATCCGGCACGGCGGCCTGTTGGCCTGCTGGTTGCATGTAAGGCGCTGGCTATTGCGGTTCTCGCTTCCAGTATTTACAGCAAGAAGCTAAGATACCATGCCAGCTGCCATGTGGATGTTGAGGGGGTCCCCTGCCTCGTGTTCCAGCGGGTCCCATAGGTTTCCGCAGAAATACGCACCACCAAACCCCCATAAGGAGCCGGGCTCAGTACAAAAACAAGTGAAGCGCGAGGAGGAAGTCCCACAGAAAACTGGTGACATGCACACATAGTATTGATATGTCTAGCTTGGGTTTGGTCATTCTCTGAAAGCCGTCTGCATGAGGCATCAACTCAGGCATGCTGCCGCTCTGGAGCACAAGGCCATATGATATGTCAAGCTTGGGTTTGGTCATTCTCGGAAAGCCGGCGGCAACAGGCATCACTCGGGCATGCTGCCGATCTGACTCACAAGGCCATGTGAGACGATCCTGCCTGCCACTTCAGCAAGGGGTGGGTGTGAACTTGCACCCCGCACCGGTAATCTTCACCACACCCTGGAGGCCGGTGCCGGTGGTCTTCATGCCCACCTGGGCAAGCAGGTTGGGCAGGGCGGGGTCACAGGCACACTTCCCAGTGTCAAAGGAGGTGGCTGACTTGCAACACCTGCGGCAGCAGCATGGCTGACATAGTGTGAGCCAGCTGCCAAGGCGCAGTGCACAATCCAGCCTTGGGAGCAGCAAATGTTGGCAGGGGAAACAGCAAGCAAACTGCCGTACTGCCAGACGCAGGGGGGAATGGAGTGTAGATGGCACTGCCTGCCACCGTCCACCTCATGAGATGGAAAGGTCAGGCGAGCCAAGGCTTACCCTTGTTCGCACTGACCTGTCGCCATGCCCACGGGGCTTGCACATCAACCCTTGCCACTGCAAAACACCATCCAGGCCCGTCACTCACGCAGCTGAAGGCAGACCGGCAGGAAGCCCTTTGATCCACTCCTCAATCTCGGCGGCGGTGGGTAGGGCGGTCGAGTCAAGGGGGTACTTGCTCTCCACGTACTTCCTGCAGATATACAGCCGGCCATGCCTTCAACCATCCAAGGCGTGCCAAGGTTAGTGGCTCCACCAGTTACAAAGGACTCACTTGGACGCTTTCATGGCGCTGGACATGCAGCCCTGCCAGGTCATGAGCTGGCTGCTTCGTGGCTCCGCAGGCAACGGTACCGTGGGGTCAGACACGTACTGACTTGCTTGCATGAGACGATGCAGCGTTGGCAACTCACAGCTCATTGGCGCAAGTGCTGATGAGGGGGCCTCCCAGCTGCACACACTTGTTGGGCTGGGCATTGGCTGCAAGCAAAAATGGTAGCAGTGGGAGTTGGCCAAGTCGTAAACAAGGTTCAACCAGCAACAAGCAAGTTGCTGAGGCCCATTCTGGGGTAGTCTCGCAATGCCTACGCTCGCACACTGAGTCATACCCCCAGCCCTGTTGCAAGACAGCAGCTTGACGTGCTTGTCAACTTTGGAAGAGAGTAGACAACATGGAGTTAAGGTTTGCACCTTGCGGCAGGCAGGACAACTTACCAACCAAGGCAAAGGCCGCCACCAGCACGACGACGTAGATAGGGGCAGCCATTGGGGAGGCGTGACTCTCGTGAGACGCAAAACGAAGGATTGTATGAGATAGCAGCGTCCAAGTTGCTCCCCGGCTTTGTAATGGATGGGCGGCGCACGCTCTATCCTCGTCAGCAGCGGCAGCGTTCTAGGTCTGATCGACCAACAAGGCTCATCGTGTACCACGTGTAGATTTGCAAAGGAAGCTTGCTAATTCGTGTTGGCGCAAGTTGTGCGTTGCTTTGATTAGCTGGGGGACACCACTTATGGAGTGTGGCGGCGCATGGTCCACAACGCCCTGAGGATGTCCCTGAGCAGTGCTGAGAATATCCATTGAACTGTTCTCACTCAAAGCGGAGAAGTCTAAGCCGGCTGACATGCCTTTACTAGGCAGGATTGAACATCCGTCAACCAGACCTTTGTTGCAGCTGAGGGTCCATCGTGTGTCGACGGCAGTCGACATCCCTTTTGAAGGGTTCTTGCCTACACTGCTGGAGAAAGTCCGAGCCATTCCAAACCTCTGTCCACTCTTGCCAGCTGTCACCGCGCCTCCACCTCACCCCCAGCTTGCTCCCTCACACAGGGTATTCGACGTGTCCTGGGGGTAAAAGCTTAGTATTGAACTCTTTCCGCTACTGGCGAACGCCGATGTTCGCCATGTGATCCATGGCTCCGTGGGTGCCGTATCTGACCTCCAGCAACAGATGTACGCGAACATGGTAGCAGTGAACGTGAGGAGCCTAAGTGGGAAGCGCGCGGAGGTGGAGTGTGACGCTCAGCAAACAGTGCGGCAGCTGAAAAGGGAACTGGAGGTGGTAGATGCAGCTTTCGCGACCTGCAAGCTCTATCTCCGAGTAAGCTCGCTAAGGGACACACCCCAAAGCCCACACAGGCAGTTGAGCTCCCCATAAATGGGCTGGGCTGCATGACATGGCGGCTCTAAATATTTCCTGTCGGCTGTAGGGCAAGTCTGTGGGTGATGGAAGAACCGTCGGGTCGCTCCTGCTCCAACCAGGGGAGTTCCTGGTAAGTATGTCTTGCAAGCGAGTCATACCCTTCACTGCTGTGCTGCCTCTGTTACTGGGTAAGCTGATGAGAACAAGCTAACAGCAAGCAGGCTGCGGTGTGCATTTCATGGTGCTGAAAATTTGAAATCCCAGTGCATGCCTTGTTCCAGGTGGCCATCGAAACCAAGAAACCCGCCAAGCACGGCCAACACGTCTCCAGCTCGCTTACCCTTGGAAGCCGCGCCCAGTCTGCTAGCCTCCCTACCCAGCCACAACAGTCAGAACAGCAGCAGCAGCCCAGCATGCAGGCAACGAACCCTTCAGGCCTCCTAGCTGCAGCCAGTTTACAGGCACAGCATGGGGAGGAGCTTGGCGGCCCGCCTGCGTCACAACAAGCTCCGTCTGCCAGCGGCGGCGGCTTCCTGCCTCACCTGGCTGTGCTGCCTGCGTCTACCTCCCCCGCTGTGCAACAGCAGGGCACAGCAGGCACAGCGTGCCCTGGCAGCCCCCGGTCCCCGCCCGCCAGCCATGCTGGGCTCCCCGCCTCACCTGGCCAACTGGACAGTCTGCTTCCAGGCTACCTCTGCCGCCCTAACCCCTCCCCCATGAAGGCTAGGAGGACGCCACCGCTTCCCCAGCACATGCCCGAAGCCTTTGTCCTGGATGGGCTGGGTGGTGCCGGCCGCCCAGGGGGGCAGGTTGCGGAGCAGGGCAGTGAACCCCCCAAAAACGGGACGCTGCTACAGCTGGCGGTTGCCCGCTTTGGGCTGCCGCCCGTTGCAGCTGTGCCTGCTGCACTTGCGGCTGCTGCTGGTGGTATGGCTGCAGGACAGGGTCTCAGCTTGGCGCCTCGCACAAACGATCTGCACCCTGCAGCAGCTGTAGCTGAGACGGAAGAGGCGCTGGTCGGCATCCTGAATGGCTCCTTCAAAGATCAGCAGCTACCCGCTCGTGATGGAGGGAACGAGGTGAGCGGCGGTGGCAGGTCACTGTGGGAGGACCTCCACCAGGAGCTGCTCTCCGCGCAGCAAGTACAGCAGGCGGGCACAGCAGGGGCGGCGCAGCGCGCACAGCAGGCCAGCCTGCAGCAGCCTGGGGTCAACGAAACCTCTGGCGAGACTGGAGAGCCCGGTGGTGGTAATGAGGGGGCCTTAGTCAGCAGGGGCAATAAGCAGGGAGGGGGCCACATGGCACCCACAGGACTGGCTGCTGCTTTTTGGGCTGGTGATGATGCAGAACAGCCTGCCAGAAGGGACCCCAGTAGCCACGTGGGAGGGCCTAGCTCCTTCAAGCGTGGGCTGGCATCTGAGCAGCATCGTGCAGCCCAGGCACATGAAGAGGGCGAGGTTGGCCCTGCGGTCGGCCTGGAGGATCCCAGCAGGAGGCCAGCTAAGAGGCAGCGGCGCAGCAGTCTTGCAGCAGGGTGTGTGCCGCAGCCGCAGCAGGAGGAGGAAGTAAAGAAAGAGGAGCAGGGAGTGGAGCAGCACCCAACGCAGCAGCAGCAGCAGCAGCAGCAGCAGCAGCAGCAGCAGCAGCAGCAGCAGCAGCAGCAGCAGCAGCAACCACAGCGGCGGCAGCCACAGAGGCAAGCGCGGCACGTGAGCGGGCGGCAGCGGGCGCTGCATAGCAAGGGCAAGAGTTCTTTGTCTGGTGCCAAGCACCAACGTAGGGAGCCAAGCCCTGAAGGCCTGGAGACCGTAGCTGCTGCTGCAGCAGTGGCTGCAGCAGATGGTGCGGCACCCTTGGATGCTGCCTTGCACTTGTCGGCGGATGGGGAGCTTTCCCCCGCCACCCTGGCAGAGCTGCCGCTGCCCCCGGTCGCACTGGAGCTGGAGCGCTGCTTTGGGGTGGTGGCTGCTGTGTATGCTTTCCTGGCGCAGCAGCACATCCAGGTGTGGTACAGGTATCGGCATCTGCTTCCCTGAGCTACTGACTGGAGCCTGTGAAAATTATGGTAGGACCAAGCATGGCGGCATGCCAGGGTACTGGGCCAGGGCTTGAACTTTTATTTGTGATACTGAAGGTAGGACTTCTGATTTGTGATACTGAAGGTAGGACTGCGACTCAAATTCACAACCCTGGTTTGATGTCTCCACCGCAGCTAGATTTCATGAGTCGTGGGGTCGACACCTGTTCCAAGGTTTGCTGGAAGGGTTAAGCATATAAGCTGGTCGAGCAGACTCCGGGCCTCCTGGTGGCGCTTGAGCTTCAAAGTGTATTGGCCATAATGTACAAAATGGTCCCCAGTCGTGTCTGCAGGCTAGCTGGAGGAATGTACGGGAGGCGGTACATGGGGCTGGCATGGGTGCTGGCGCCCTGTCCCTGCCCCAAGTCCAACTCATGGCGGCACTCTGCCCTTGGGTCATGTCTGTCAAGGAGCACCACAGGTGACTGCCAAAGCTTTTGTTATAAGGCAATTCATAGAGACCGGGAAGCTACACATGACTGCAAAGATAGAAAGTGATGCGAGACAAGTAGCCTTTGGGTTTGGACTGACAAGTCGGAGCAGCCTGACTGTGTGGTGGCAAGCGTGTGCCTGGTCGGCTGGTGGCTTCCTGCCAGGCGGGGAGGGATTGGCAACACTGTGCTCCCAGGTCGCCCTTGGTGGGGAAGAGGCAACTGTGCCTAAGAGCAGTGGCAGCCTCTTGTTAAGTTTCATTGCCCTGGTTTGCCCGTCAATGCAAGGCAATGGCCACGGCAGTTTTCGTGGATACTGCGCCGGGACCTGTGTGCCCGACTGCTGTGGGCGACCCGTGGAGCATGACAATGCCCACATCATGTATCAACCCGCGTTGATAACTGTGTCACTGGTTGCAGGCTGCATGGACTGCCCTATAGGGAGCCCTGGAAAGCCGGGGCCCGGGGGGTTGAGGTGGAGGAGGCTGTGGCGGTTGCTGCCGCTGCTGAGAGGGCTGGGGAGGGGCACATACCGCACCCTATGCAGGCAAGGCGCCTGAGCACAAGAAATTATGTGTAACATTCTTCGGTTATCCAGCGGCAAGCTGTATGTGTCTGTAGACAGGGCTGCCGCCAAACAAATTAGGCGTCAGGAGGGCAGGCCTCCCGTAAGGGGGGCGTCTGACCATGTCAGCCACTGCTGAGCCAAAGGCCGCTATGGGAGTTCGATCTCTGTCCTGACCTTGCTGTAGTATACCAGCACGCCAGGTTCCTAGCCGCTGGGCCGGTGGTCTAGCCACCTCAGAGCGTTTGCACTGTTGCAGGTTCGAACCGACGGTGCAGGGACAGTGCTGGAGGGGGATAATGACACCCACGTTATCGAGGTTGTTGACCCCGGCAGGCAAGCCCCCCTCTTTGCTGCGCTCCTCCTGCTTCTCTGCCTGCCTGCGGGCCGCTTACATGTACCTGTAGCGGCTGTCGGGGAGCACCGTGTATTGACCAATTTGGGCCCGGAAATTTCTGTTATTCGCTGCCGTAGAAGGCCAGAGTGCGGGCGCATGTGCCTGTCCTAGCACCCAAAACCCGAGGAGCTAGTGAGTAGATAAGTCACACCATAAGTAGCACGTCTGCATGGGATGTGTCTGTGCACTACTTGCAGGGGTTTCACCAAGATGCACCCGATACCGCCGGCCTTCCTGGCCCACCTAGCCACCGCAGGGCTATCCAGTCTGCCGGCGCCCATGCGAGCCACAGCTATGACTAATGGCGGCGCCGACCAGCACAGAGCTAGCTGTGGCACTCCTGGGGAGGGTTGTGGACCGCCCAAGGAAGTGACTGGGCCTCAAGAAGGGCCTAGCATAGCACAGCAGGCCAGGGAGGTCCCTGGGGCTGAGAGCGTAGCGGCCACGTCAGCCGAGGCACAGGCGGCAGGTGATGGAGGCGAGTTGGGCATGGTGCCAAGGCGGCAGCAGCCGAGGGAGAATGCCAGGGTCCGGCAGGCCTGGGCGTTCAGGCTGGGGCTGCTGCGCGCGCTGCGGTGGCTGGAGCGGGAGCAAAGCACAGCACAGCAGGCAGAGCTGGACCGCATAGGTGGTGACTGTACTGCAGTGGTGGACGAAAGCGCTGCCCTGGACCACAGTGCATCTGTACGGCTGGCTCCTACCTCTACCAGGGCGCCTTGCGGCCGTGCTACGTCCCTCCCGACTGCTGACTCAGCAGCAGACACACCCACAGCGCGCGCAGCGCAGCCAGCACAGCACGCTAGCTGGTCGCTGGGCTTTGCCGCTGCCCTACCCAGCATCACCCATGGTGACTTGCATAGGGCGGCCCTGGCTTTGAAGGCAGAGGAGGAGGCTGCTGCCGCCAAGGCTGCTGCCCCGGTGGATGCTCTGGAAGCGGCCAGGGCTGCGGCAGCAGCCGTGGCTGCTGCTCACAGCGAGGACGAGGGCGAATGTCCACTTGCTGAGCCAAGCGGGGCTGGCAAGAGGCCGCCCGCGGCTGGCAGGACCGTTGTAGGCAAAGCCGACGGGGGCCGCAGTGCCAGGGCCCGAAAGGAGAGTGGCCCGGTCGAAGAGAAGCGGGGGGGCAGGGCAGCGGGTGTGGCACGGCCGCCCTCAATTATGAAGCACCACGAGCCCTGCCGGGACATGACTGAGGTGGGTGGTGCCTGGCCTCCTATGGTTTTCCTTGCCTTGCTACTCTCCCCATAGACTGCAGTGTCTTGGCAGGCCGTCTGTTCCAGTGCTGGCTGGCGGGCTTGCTGAAGTACTGACGACAGTTTCCCCTGCACCAATGGGTTCTGAAAGTGTGGTGCTGTGCCTGCCCCTACAGATGGGCACCGAGGCCTTTCTGGAGCACCTCCAGTCGCTGCCCTGGTACTGTCGCCAGGTGGTGCACTGCCAGCGCATGGCCGCCAGGCGCGCTGTGCATGCTGAGCCTGCTGCCCGGCTGGCGCCTGCGGTGCTGGGCGCGCTGAGGGCCCGAGGCGTGGGGCAGCTCTTCAGTCACCAGGCGCAGGCTGTGGACCTGGTGCTTAAGGTGCGCTTTGCTTAAGTCTTCGCTCTGGCTGTGCGTGCATGGCGGGGGCCGGTAGGGTGTCTCTTGGGTTGGATGCCAAGCCAGTGGACCTGCCACTGAAGGCCGGCTTGATCTGTTGGTGATAATCCTTGAGCGCAGTGCATGTGTGGTGGCTTTCATATATTGTTCTGAAGCCTGCTGTGGATGTGGGTAATTAAGATGTGAAGGACAGCCCCATTGTGAGTGCAGTAGCTGTCCAGCATTGCGGCAATACCGCCAATTGGCAGCGCACAATCACACAAGATGACGCAAGGCTGGGCTAGAGCTTGCGTGCCCCGTATGAGGATCTAGGGTGGCACAACCATTGAAACCACACGTGTGGGGCATGTGGTCCACTAGCCCCAACGTGTGGAATTCCCCTGGTGCGACTGAGAAACTTCAGCTGTGCAGGGCAGCTCCAGCTAGCCTTCCTCGTGATACTACTCCTTCCGCTTCCGCCCTTGGTTGCGGGTGCTACTGGTGCCTTCTGCCCTGCTTGCCACCGTCTATTCTGAAACCCGCCGTGCGGTGGAGTGCCCGCGCCTGAACATCATTTGAACATCATATCTGAACATTTGTGTAAGTACTGCAGGGCCGCCATACTGTGGTAGCCACCTCAACGGCCAGCGGCAAGTCTGTGTGCTACAACGTGCCCATCCTACAGGTCGGTCCTGGGGAGGAGGGGTTGCTGCCGTGGCCTGTCTCCCCAAGCCTAAACCCCAACTCTACACCCTTATAACCCTAGGTAACCTCAAATCATCAAGGCTTGGTGGCTGGATCCTTTGGTTTGTGGGCATGCTATGCTCTCGCCCCTTGTCGGTTCCAGGTGTGGGGGAAGTCACGGAAGCTTGGTGAGGTGGCGGTGCGCTTCCTGACTAATCGGTGACTAGACTTTGGTGCTGAGTATGGACCCCGGCGCCTGCGCCCTCTACATCTTCTGGACTAAATGATGACAAGACTATGACGTCTCTGCCCCCGGGGTTACCCTGCCCTGCAGGCGCTGGCTGAGGACCCCGGCGCCTGCGCCCTCTACATGTTTCCCACCAAAGCGCTGGCGCAGGTGCAGAGAGCTCCCACACCCCTGGC
Organism: Parachlorella kessleri; assembly: GCA_001598975.1. Lineage (NCBI taxonomy): Eukaryota > Viridiplantae > Chlorophyta > Trebouxiophyceae > Chlorellales > Chlorellaceae > Parachlorella > Parachlorella kessleri. The sequence goes on from BBXU01002806.1 coordinate 14,310, forward strand.
CTGCCCTTGGGTGCCTCCACTACCCTCTGGCGTGGTGGCATGAGCATGGGTACCGCGTAGGCGGGTTGAGATTTGCATTGTTGGTTCCTCGGAAGCATGCCTGGGAGGTGGGGGGTAGGGAAAGCTTTGCCGTGCTTGCGTAGCAGCGGCAGAGCAGCGACTGGGGGCATGTACCGGCCCGTCTGCCCATCAGCCCGCTGTGTAACTGTAGCTGTAGTTCTCAGGGAAGTCACTTAGCGCCTGCCTGCGAAGTAACCATTCCCAGATTTGGGACACCGTGGGCGCCACATGCACATCTGTTGCTGATCGACCGCATTGTGGGCCGGCGCAGGACCAGCTACGTGTGCTGCGGGAACTGACGCACCAGGCATTTGGGGACCGGGCACCGCACGTCGAAATCTACGATGGTGACACGCCCAAGGCAGACAGGTGGTTCTGCTGGCCAGCCAGCCGGCCAACCAGGCTACCAGCCACCAGCACTCTTGTGTGCCTGTATGCAACAGGCCGGCCTGGTGGAGTTGGCTTCAGCCCTTACCAGCCACCCAACAGTGGATACCTTAACACCGTCAGAGTTACGGCCGCCCTTTACTGGGCCGGCATTCAAAGCTTTCTCTGTCCTAAACAAAAAAGGCCAAGGTTAAATGTCGGCACATAGCTTCGCTGTAGCTTCTTTTCATCGTACATGCAGGCCCGGCGTCCGTGACCGCGCCCAGCTGCTGATCACCAACCCTGACATGCTGCACATGAGCATACTGCCTGTGCACGGCCAGTTTGGGCGGCTGATGGCGGGGCTCAAGTATGTGGTGGTGGACGAGGGGCACACCTACAAAGGTGAGGCGTGTTGTGTGTGGCTTGGGCTTGTACCTTGATGGGTCCTTTTTTTCTTGGAATACTTTGAGGTGGGTTGATTCTTTTTGGATGTTTCAGGTGGTCTTGGGGATTCCTTATGCCATCGTACTGTCCATGCAACTCTTGCTTGTTACTTTACACCTGTGATGTTTGGTCTGCGATATGTTTGCATTCCGTCCTGGGACAGCTATGTGCGGATTTTGACAGTTGGTGGCGTTTGCGATTCTCAATGACAGGCGGCATGTCGGCCTATGGGTTTCAAACTAGAAACTGGTGGTCGGGCGGGGTCCCTAAACGTGAAGCTGGAGGTGGGGGGGG
>BBXU01002807.1:0-34940 GCA_001598975.1 Parachlorella kessleri
GGAGTGCGTGCAGCACGGGCTGCGCACCATCGCATTCTGTCACACGGTAGGAGGCGCGCGCTGATGTGTTGGGGTNTTGGGGGGGTGTGTTGGGGGGTGGTGTGGGTGGGTGGGTGTGTGGGTGTAAGGTGGTGGTGGTGGTGGTGTGTGTGTTTGGTTGGGGGGGGGGGGGGGGGTAGGTTGGTGTGTGTGGAGAGAAGGGGGGAGGGGGACGCCTGCTTTTGCAGTTAATCGTGCAATGGGAGGTGCCTTTGGTATCATTGGCAGCCCCACCGTTGCCCTCCTTGGCGTCCCTATCGCACACCACAGCAGTCGTCCCGGTGCTTCCCTCTGTACAGGATAGGTGCACCATGAGCAATCCCACTGTACTATTTCCCACCATGCCGCAAGGTGCCATCACTGCCCCGCCAGGCTGCTTGTGTTTTGAGAAGATGCTGCCTGCCCGCTGGAACGCTTTCTCCACCCTTCTGTTTCAGGTCTGTCTCCACTCCCTGCTGCTCGGCAACCTCTGTTCTTGGCGGCGGCCTACGTGTTCGGTTGTCGTCCAAGAATCTAACCCCTGTCCCTCCCTTTGAACTCCGTGTCACAGCGCACGGCAAACATAAGGTGTCACCACAAGGCGCCCTGACACCGGCCCTCCTCAACCCACCTCACACCACCCTCCCCCTTGTGCCGTGCAGCGCAAGCTGTGTGAGTTGGTGACCGCGTATGTGAGGGAGATGCTTAGGGCCTCAGCACCCGCCTTGGAGGGGACTATCTCCGTGTACCGGGCCGGCTACAGGCAAGCACTTGCTTGCTGATAGGGCTGCCCTGCATGTACAATGGTGACAGGCGTGCGCATGACATCGTGCATGCTGTTACCGCCTGTGCTGCGCGGGTCGTTGCGTACAACGATACCGGAAGCTGGGGTGCATTGAGGGGCACATAGCGCACACGCCGTCAGCGGCCTTTGCGTTGGCTCAGGGGGAGGAGGGGGGGAGGGTTTAAATAGCATCAGCTGTCCGGCCCCCGTTTTTGCTGCCCCGCGGCATGCTGGGTGTTGCATGGCAACATGGTGCTCTGGGCAGTACACGGCGAGATATACAGGCAAGGTGCACCCTCGGCCTTGCTGGTCGTCATGTTTTCTACCTCGCCCCAGACCTTCTCATCCCCTGCGCTTTTGCAGCCCCCCCCTGAGTTAGGCTTGCTGCACTGTCGCCAGTTGCAGTGTCTCACTCTACCCATCGCTGCCCAGCTAGAGATCCTGAAGGGGCATCTTGCATGAAGACCCGGGAGGTCTGAGGCAATCTTCTGGTTCTGGGACTTGTGGACCTCACCAATATTATCGACCTGTCCTTTTCTAAGAACCAGGGAGCACATCTCCCGCCCTTCCCCCACTTGCAGCCCTGCTGAGCGGCGGGAGATAGAGCGGGCCGAGTTCCTGACCCCTAAATCCTAAGCATATTTCCCACCCCACCTGCAGCCCTGCCGAGCGGCGGGAGATAGAGCGGGCCCTGTTCCAGGGGCAGCTCAGGGCAGTGGCTGCCACCAACGCCCTGGAGCTGGGCATTGATGTTGGCAGCCTGGATGTGACCCTCCACCTGGGATTCCCTGGCTCGGTGGCCTCGCTGTGGCAGCAGGTTGGGGCAACCTGCCATAGTAGATGACATGAAGGGTTGATGGAAAGTACAGCTACATGGGTTGATGGAAAGAACAGTTACATGGGCTGATGGAAATTACAGTAAAGTAGGGCCGGTGGAAAGTACAGCAAGGTAGGGCTTGTGGAGGCGGAGTGTGGTCAGCTGGCAGACCTAACCCAACATGTGGTGGCGGACGAGGTTGGTGGCTTCCCTGGGGCTGCTGCCAAAAGACTGTCTGCTAGGGAAGGCGACCCGGGGGGGGGGGGTGGGGGGGACGGCGCCCTACCTTATGTCGTGATCGCCTGCGGGCACTCTCGCATTTGTGCATGCCATATAATCATTTAGCATGGCAGGTAATGCGATTAGGAAGGAGGTACGGGTATGCTGGGCTGTCAGGGGTGTATGCAATTATGCGCTGTATCAATTTTTTTTGGGTTTAGTGTTATATTGTTGAGTCCAGCTGCGGCAGGCGCCCATGCTAGGACAGCAAGCTACCCTAGCTCTGGCCCTGCTGTGCTGAGTCAGCGCCCTGCTGCGCCTGCTGCAGGCCGGCCGTGCTGGGCGGCGCGAGCAGGCCTCCATGTCCATCTACGTGGCCTGGGACGGGCCCCTGGACCAGGCAAGGGTTGAAGAGCGTGCCAGGGTGGTGCTGAGTTAATCTTGTTTGGTGTTTTGGTTTTATAGTGGAATGCACTGGGGGCAAAGCCCCCTTGTGACGGACAGTGCCTCGGGGTGCGCCGGTGGTCCAGGAGGGCCATGCACTGTGCTGCTTCCCTGCTAGCGCACCCTAAAGGACTTGACCTACCCTCGTCCATGAGTATGCTAAGGTAAATCACAACAAGCACTGCACGCAGCAAGAAAGGCAGTCCCATGAGGCTGCCGGCCGCTGCAGCTGCATCACTTGACAGGCTACCTGCACCAGTGCCTTCTGCTGCGTCCTGCAGGAGCCCATGCCAGGCGGGAGAAAAAGAAAAGAAAAGAACCAATTTCCTATCCTGAACCCCCTCGCTTGTTTTTCCTTGCTGCAGTATTTCATGCGCTTCCCAGAGCGCCTCTTCTCCCGCCCTATAGAGAAGGCCCAGCTGGACCCTCGCAACCCGGGAGTACTGGAGGGGCACTTGGCCTGCGCCGCGGCCGAGGCGCCGCTCCTGCTGCCTGCGGATGAGGTGCGTCGCATTGCCTTCCCAGGCAGCCGTGCCGTGCTCCCCCGCGCTGCCTAGCATGCTCAGCATGCCATGCAGGTGATTGCACGAATGGTATCCAAGGGTCAAGGGGCCTTGCTGCTGCACTCTGGCTGGGATGGCTGCCAGGGGCTTGTTGGCGGTGCACCCCGTGCCCTGCCCGCGCTGCGGGTGCCCCGAGTGCCTCGCGTGCTGTGCATGCTGTGCAGGCCTTCTTTGGCGATGGGCTGGGAGAGCTGGCCACTGGGCTCACGGCCAAGGGCCTGCTGGGGCGCCACCCGGACTTCCCCGCCGATGCCACAGCGCTCCACTATGTGGGAACCACCCCTAACCCGGTGAGTAGGTTCGTGGGCCGTGTCAGACTCTGAGCTGTGAGGTTGCGCTGTTTGAGGTTGTACCTTGGTGGTGTCTTGAATTTGAAGCTTCTGTGCTTGCCCTCCACCGTGTGATGTGCGTCACACTGAGACCAGTACGGGCGTTCTTGGCTGACCTGCCTGGGTGTTGAGCTCCCGGCAGGGGCACCTGCCCCTGCAGACTGTCTGCACCACATCTGGAGAGTATATGAGCCATTCGCGCCCCAGTCTGCTCGAGCTGGTGCTGCGGCTTGCAACAAAGACAGACCGTGCACGACCACCTGTGCAATCAGTGATCTACTGTGTTGACTTACAGTGCCCTAGTGCATGGCACTGTGAGCTGTGCAGGCGTTTGCGCCTAGGCTAGCCAGCATGCTTATAAGTGAGTGTCAAGGGCCCGTCTGCTGCTTACCAGTGTTCTACCTGCCACCATTCTCAGAACGCCTCGACGCCCCACTGCAGGCCGCCAAGATCAGCCTGCGAGCCATCGACCCTGACCGCTTCTCCATCGTGAATGAGGCGGCAGGGGGGGAGGTTATCGAGGAGATAGAGGAGAGCAAGGCCTTTTATGAAGTCTATGACGGGGCAGTGTATATGTTCCAGGTGAGGGTTGAGGGTTGATTATCTAGGGTTTTGGGTAAAGGGTGGGGAGGGGCACAGCAGCGAAGCAGCGGTGCCTGAGAGGAGGTGTGGGGCCCCTGAGTGGTGGGCAAGGCAGGCAAGCACAGGTGCTCTGCCCGGTCTTGTATGGGGGCTCCAGTGGGGTTGTGCATGTGCTTGAAGGGAGGACTATTGGGAGATTTGAGAAGATGGGACCCTGGCAGTGACAGCTGCTAGTACTGCATGCACAACACTGGTGGACATTGGAGCCTCAGGTTGTGAGGACGGGGATGGGGGAACAAATCCTGCAGGCTAAGGTGGAATTGCAGGTTCAAGGTGGGACCCCCTCTAGGGGTTGGTACGACTGCCTACTTGGCATCTACTCCTTTCCGCTGGACTTGACCCATGGCACGATCGCATGGGTTAGTCGCATTGGTAGTAACGGCATGGAGGCTGGGGCCACCCACCGTAGGGGGTGTAGTCACGAAATCGTGTGGCCCAAGTTATGCTGCGGGTGATAAAGGCCTTTTTCCTCATCCTATGCCGTGCAGGGCGCACCTGAATGTGCAAGAAGCTGGTTCCCCACTGTGTGCAGGGCCGCACCTGCATGTGCAAGAATCTGATTTCCCACTGCATGCAGGGCCGCACCTACATGTGTAAAAAGCTGGATCTGGGATCCAAGGTAGCGGTGGTTCGGCCGGCAGACCTCAAGTACTACACGGCGTGCATCGACTACACGGATGTGCATGTGACGGGCGGCAAGGTTGCCTTCCCGCCAAAGGTACATGTCAGGCTGCGATGCCTTCCAGAGGGGTACATTTGGGCATGCTCTTACTACTTTTGGAAACTGCTGGGGAGGTGGTTGCGGCGGACACATCTACCCAGAGTAGGCTAGGGCAGTTCCAGGGTGTTTGTTTTGTTCTGGTCTCACCGCCGCGGGACACTAGCCCAGTTCAGGGGCTGCGGCACAGATGGGAAGCTGGATTGCGGTGACTGCCTGGCTAGGGGGCAGGGTGATGGGGCTGGCACAGCAGTGGCAGAATTTTACCGTAATCTAAGCCAATCACAGAGGCCCCATGTGACGGGCGTGGTTTTGATTGATGGGTGGGTTGGCAGTGGGCGCTAGTCAGCAGAGGAAATGAACTATTTTTAGTTTGGGTGGCAGTTGTGCAAAACGGGAGGGAGAGCTGGGCTGCATTAGAAGGACTGGATGCAGAGTGCGCGTCTGTTTTTAAGCCTGTAGGTCTCTCCAGAAGATGATTTGTTCTGGCCTGCCTGCAGTCCCTGGTGGACGCCCGCTGCGACAGCTGTGCCTGCTGTGGCGAGGCACTAGTCACAACCCGGTGGCTGGGCTTCAACCGGGTCTGGCGCGGCAGTGGCCAAGGTGAGTGAACCCCAGCGGGCTGCACACCTGCCCGGTCACGTCCTGCCTGCTGTGCCTGCACTAGGGGTGCCAGCCCCTCCCCCATGCAGCATCAGGCCTCGTGCTGCCCTTGCTCCAAATCCGATCGCAGCACAAGTTGGACCATGGATCGGTCAACACATATGAGCGCTGCTGTGGTGCGCTGCGCCACGGCCAGTCTAGTAAACCCATTTCGGCAGAACACTTGCATCCAGTCCTGTCAGGACACTTCACCCCTCTGCTTGCACGACCTGCCGCCACTAAGAATACCTACTTCTTCGGTTCCGGCCCCCCCTTCCCTGCAGTTTTTGACACCGTGGACCTGTTCCTGCCAGACGTTCAGTTTTCCACAGAGGCCGCTTACATAAGGGTGCCCCCCTCAGCTCGCCAAATGGTCCGCGAGGCTGGGCTGCCTTTCCGGGAGGGGCTGCATGCCGCCTCGCATGCTGTGCTCAATGTACTGCCGCTGTACCTGATGAGTAACGCCAACGATGTGGGCACAGGTGCGTTGCATCTCATGGGCTGCCTGGGGTTGCTGGTTGCAGTGGGTGGACGCATTTGCCCCGTAAGGGGAGAGTAAGGACAAAAGTGCTGCATGCTGCTTCGCATGCTGTGCTGCTTGCACTGCTGATGGACCTAATGGGTTCATGTCGTACATGGGCACATTGTGATCCTTGAGACGGGTGCGTAATGGTTATGGGCACACCATATACCCCAGGGTCATCTTGGCTCTTTTTCTTGAATGCAAGGACTTCTGTCTCGCTCACTAAGTATTGGTCGATGTATGCCACTGCCTAGAATGTACACCGTACAATAAAACCCGTCAGAAGCTGGGCTTTGTGCAGCTACCAGGCATCTTTTATCTGCTCACATGCCCGCTTACCCACCCAAGCATCGGGCAAAGGCCCTCGAGTCTACCTGCCCTCGTGGTTGTGTGGTGCTGTGCAGAATGCGATAACCCCTATGACACTCGCTTCCGCCCCGAGAGGCTACTCATCTATGACAAGCACCCTGGGGGCATTGGCCTGGCTGCTGCGGTGAGTTGGGAAAGGCTCTCAACCTGTTATGATGTTAATGCACGCCTGCTTGAGAAGCAAGGGCCAGGCTAGGCCTCCATATTGCACGAATGAGGCCAGTTGGCTTATATGTGGTTTTGAGTGCTAGCAACATTACTGGTTGCAGCGCAAAGGGTGGAGGTTTGATCCTTGCACTGGGTCCAGCTGGGGAAACTGAACAGGTGGGATTGCAGGACATTTGCAGAAGGGTGAACACTTGCTGGCCTGGTTGTCTTTTCTAGAGGGTGTTGTGTGTGGCTCCGCGCGTGTGCAGGCGTGCCCTATCTTTGGGGAGCTGCTTCGGAAGGCCCTGGAGCTGGTAGTGGGCTGCGACTGCACCTCCGAGACGGGCTGCCCAGGGTGCATCCAGCACACGCACTGTGCCGAGTACAACACAGGTGGGAGGGACAGGTGGTGACGCTGGCAAGTGCCGCATCCTCTTGGGCCTGGTGGCAGCAGCTTCTCACAAAAAGTTGGTTCTGCCAACTAGCACTTATCGTCCGTCCTATGGTCACAACTCGACGGAGGGGCTATTGATGTTTGTGTTGTAGCGATAGGGTTGATCCCCGGCTGATGCCATGCTGCGTTCGGTGGCTGCAGTTCTCAACAAGGAGTCTGCCAGGCTGGTTCTGGGTGCGGTTCTAGAGGCAGAGCTGCAACGACGGCAGCAGGAGCAACAGCAGCAGCAGCAGCAAGCGCAACAGCAGCCGCCGCAGCCGCAGCCGCAGCAAGTGCAGGCCGAGTAGCACCCATATCAGAGTGGGCCGCCCGTGGCGCTCCCATGAATTCTGTCAAGTGCCACTACCGCACCCCCCCTTTAAGGATAGCAGCCAAAGTGCCAGGGGCCCGCCTGGACGGCTTCCACAGAGAGATCTAGAAAGGAAGATGTGAGAAACAGCAGCCGCGCTCATCAAGGTAGCTGTCCATGCGACATAGGCAGCAGCAGCATGTGTGGCAGGGAGGAAGCATGCACGGCTTGCAAGGGCGGCATGGCCCAGCTGCTCCTGCAGCACAGCAGCAGCAGGTTGTGGAAAGCTGTTGGCAGGGCAGCAAGTCTGGGTCGGCAACAGCAGGGGCAGGCAGCAGTTGGCATCCCATGCAATGGGACAGGGCTGGCAGGCAGGGGAATAGCAGGATCACAACACAGCCTGTTGTGAAGTAGTTGAAGTGGCAGCAGTGCTCTCAAACTAGAGTGGCACGGTGTAAGTAGCATCGTGCCGCACGAGGACGAGCAATACATGCCAACGGCTGCCATCAACCCCACCGTGTAACCTGCAAGCCAGAGGTAGTAAGGCCCTCCGTTAAGCCACAAGTATGGTTGGGCGCCGCGATGGTGCCTATGGCCCTGTTTCATGCGACCTAGGGTGTACCAGGCCTGGTTGATATGTGTGAGTGGTCTGACCACTCAGTGGTCAGAGCAAGCATGTCGCACTCTGTTGGGTTGCATCCCTTGTTGGCGACCAATGGGGGAACTCATTCTTGGTTGCCAGAGCCGCCTGGGTCCAAGGATTTGGAGGAATCTCTGCGCAGAGTGTGACAAAGTCTGAACTCATTATAGGATCCAAGGGTGACGTGGAGGATGCTTACTCAAAATCGCCCAATCCATTAGCCAACGTACTTATCTTCCCGCCGACGTCATGTAAGGTTGAATACCACCAACAAACAGCGAGCCCGTTAGTGCTTCTTGTGCAGTATGCTGCTGTAGACAGCTCTTCTGATAAGATGGAGGTCGATCGGCTGCGTTCTGTGACTTCTCACCTATCTCACCAACACGTTGAGTTTATTGAAAGTGCTGACTGCCTGCTCGGCTTCGGAGGGCAGGACTTCCTTGTACACTCCCAGCTGCTGTCCTACCACTCCCAGCACCTAGCGACGGTGTTTCGGATATCGCTCCCCAGCGGGGCATGCGAAGGCCTCCACCATGTGCCGCTTAAGGACAGCGCTCTACCCCCAGCAATAACCGCGCTTACGTGCGAGCATTTCGAGCTTTGGCTGCGGCATATTTATGAGCCGCAAGCCATGGTAGCTCAGGTGGGCAAGCCTAGTCGTGACCAAGGACAGTTCGACACTCGATGACTACGGTTCAGCAGACGCTTATGCGGATATATCGCCTCCAACGGTGGAGGCTTGCCGGTTTGTCATGTGCTGTCACGAAAGGGCTACTACCAGCTTTGGTGGCCCACTTGTATTGGTATACCTGGCGGTCAGCTTACTGCAACCTTACATGCCTAGACCTGTATCAGTGCTGCTAATAACCTACCACAGCAAGCAATATCTGTTGCTCTACCGTTGCTCACGTCTCTTTGCAGCCCCTGCACTTCGCTGTTGGGAAGCAATGGTATTGCTGCGAGGTTGCTCGGCTGTCTGCAGCCTGTGACGAGGTCTTGCAGCTTCACGCAGGCTATCAACACTTGCAGGCATTGTTTAGTGTCGTGAAGTTGCCTGCGCTGTGCAGCTGGAGGAAGCTGCGGTGCTGCTGCTGCTTTCTGACTACTTCCAGACGCCCAGCGTCACCAGCAAGGTGGAGGCCTGGATGTGCTCCACCCTGCGCTTCATCTCCATGCAGCCAGGCCTGGAGGCCCTGGGCTGCTCAGCCTTTGAGCTGGCAACCCACTACCGCCTTGTTCAGGTGACCGCAGCGCTGCAGGTCCGCGCCGGTCATACCTCTTTCAAGCGGGCGCTCTGAGGTCTCCACTAGACCGGGGGGTTGAAGTCACGTGCAGTGCTTGCAGTGGGCAGCAGTGGCGGCATGTGTCGGGCATTCTTGACGGGCCACCAAGGGGCCAGGGCACTATGCGGATAATGTGTGCAGGCTCTGATAGGGGCATGCAGATCTTTGGTGGGTTTGTTAATCACTGACTGTCCTCCATTGGCTGGCCCAAGAAGTCACGGAGTAGTCATTCTTCACTGTGCAGGCCACGGCGCACCTGCTGCCATGGGTGCTGGAGCGCCTGTCGGCTGGGGGCCGGCAGGGCGTGGTGTGGTACGACTCATGGCGACTCAACCAGCGCCTCCACGCTGCGCTGTCCAAGGAACTCAAGGCGCTGTGCTTTGATGTCGCAACATGGTGGGTTCCCTGCTGCTGCAACGGGTGCAGCATGCCCATCAACGGATGTAGGCTGTGCCCAGATGTGGGCACGGCTTTGGAGGGTTGTCTGCGCCAGTCGCACCTGTGCATGTTGCATGTGCAAGGGCTGGTGCATGCAGTCAACTGTGGGCCGGTTGGGATGTGAGCAGGCAGCTGAAGCAGCGTGGAGGGGCTGCATTTGTTAGCATTTGAGAAGCAACACTTCCCAATAATGACTGGTAGGACGTGGGTCTTTGCAGAAGCCAAGCCCTGGCTAGTCCAGTGCCAAGAAAGAACTCCGGTGACTCCTTTCTCCAAGCCCACAGCTGTTATTACTTGAACATGCAGGTGGAGCAGCATGCCGCTTGGGGCTACCTGCAGCGCTTGCGGCTGTCTGGCGTCGGATCTCGGCCCGGCCTTTGACAAGAAGCAGTGCTACTGCCGGTATCACTGCCAGGAGCCCCAGGGGCCCCTGCAACAGAACAACCCCATGCGGTATTACAGCTTTGGGGGAGCTGTGGGGCCGGCTTCGCAGCAGCTGGCAGCCCTTGGATTCCAGCAGCATGGGCATTACCATCACCAGCAACACCATGCCCCCCAGCCACCGCAGCAGCAGCAGCAGCAGCAAGGAGCGCCAGCCGGGGAACCAAGGCCTCCTGGCTGGGTCGCCAGCCCCGGTCCCGCCCCCCGGCTGGCGGCCCGGACAGTCAGCTGCTGCCCTTACCAGCGTGCAGCCGCCCATTTTGCACACTCGCTACTAGAGGGCGGCTGGGGTACACGCCCAGCCTTGGTATCGACCGGAGTCTAGCCTGTGGCGACAACGCCCAGAAAACATGCAGGAACAGCCGCCGCACGGCGAGGGGGACTGGGCCAAGGGTTGGGCATCCCAGTCGGGGGGCGCTGCAGTTGAAGAATAAATCGGTGTGCGCAGCAGTCGGACGGCGCTGCAGTGAGAGGAGTTGGTATGCGCAGCGCAGATCTGTTTCAAGCGGAGGTGTGTGTGGCTTGTTTGTCTTTGCAGCCTGGTTCCCACCCCAGGGTTTCTGCCATCCAAGGGCCCCGCACCACAGTGGGAGTGCCTGTTACCTGGTTGGGTGCTATGACTGCATACGTGATACTCGTGAGAGGTGGAGCCACCATAGCCTGGCAAGGGATCGTTGCTGCGAATGAGCCGGCGTCCAGTATTTGGCGACGGGTCAGGTCTTGCACACCGCATGTCGGTGCACGACTAGCTGACCCTGGTAAGGTGCCTCGCCATTTTTCGTCATACAACTAGGATAGAGTGTGAGAGGGCTGCACTGGTCAGCGCCACGTGCCTTCTGCAGCCGTGCTTAAGTCACACTGACCTGGAACAGCCGCAGGCAGTGACGACTTTTTTGTTTTCATACCACCGAGGCAGGAGTGATGCGAGGTTCTCGGATGCAAATGTTATCCTCTGCAGCTCCTTTTTCCCTTTTCCCCTGTGTACCTGCCCTTTTGCTTGTGTTTGAACCACCGTCCTGGCTCCCTTACGTTTTATTTGGTAATGCATGCCCTGCCTGCTACTATCTTCCCCCTGCTCAGTTTCACTTGCACAGGACCCATTCATTGGCGCCAGCCTGCCTCAAGGCTCCGTTCTTACCCAGCCGAGCGGCGGTTGTGTATTGATCCGTGCCCTCCGCGAAAGTAGGACTTGTACACCCTTCAAAGTACTCTGCCTATTTTTGCTCATCTCTTTCCCTTGCGCTTTCTCTTGACATTACAACCGTGAATGCTACTAGTGGTAGGTGGCGGCAAGGAGACCGCACTGAGGGGGGTGACTCCCCTTCTAGGTATGCTTAAGTAATACTTTGTCGCCTAGCAGAGTGGTTTCACCGCGATTGCAGGTGTTAGTAGTTAACTTGGTGCGAATGAAAATCGCTACTCCTTGCAGGTAGTAGCTCTTGATGTTGTATGGTAGCAGGCAATGCATACCGAGGAGAAATAGGGATAATCATATGGACAGGGCTGGATGCAAGGTTGGCTGTAAGCTTGTCTGACAGTGTTGTATTGATTAAGGGTGCGATATGTACCTAATATATGTTGTGTAACCATTGTCTTGTGGACTTCTCTTCCAGCTGGTTTTATAATCTCTTTCCCTTTTCTGCTGGTAACACTGGGCAGCCCGAGCGGTCGCTCTGGTTATACACAAATAGGATGTGGTGCACTGCAGTGCTGCTGGTAAGGTCAACCTAAAAGTATGGGCCTTTGTGCCCATCACGGCAGACCAGAGAGCACCCCTTGCATGAAGGTTAGACAGCCCCAAAGCAAGTATAGCGCAGAGCGCACTGCCTCCCCCCGTGTGAACGCGATTGGGAACGTTTGCTTCCATTACCGGCTACAATCTGAACCCTTCCAGGTGTAGACACCTGCACCTGCAGCCCTAGCTTACTGCATACCAGCCTTGACAGCTGCACTGCACGCTACGATGCTTAGACTAGATGTGCAGTCATTCTTCCTTGCCTGCTTTCAAGCCAATGTGGACTGCCTGGGGCTCCTCTGCGGCAGAGTCCAGCACACCCCTTCCTACCAAGCTACCACCGATAGCCCCAGCAGCGGGCGCTTGCGCCTTGCACGCTGCGCCCGCTGCCACCTCGGGACCGCCAGCCCCACCGACGGGCAGGCCGCCCCTTGCACCAACAGGACTGGCGGCCAGCCATGCTGACATGCCAGCCCACGCAAGCAGCGACCCAGCGGCCAGCAGGGGCAGCGCAGCCTGCACAGCGGCCAGGGCATGGGCTACCCAGGTGGCGGCCACGAAAGTGCAGTAGAGGGCGGAGGAGAGGGCGGCTGCGCACAGGCAGTGGAGAGCCAGAGAGGTGAGCTGCTGTGAAGGGGAGTAGTCCAGTAAAGCCGGGGAAGCAACCCAGCTGGGGAGGCCTGCATGTGCATGCGGAGGCAGGGAAGGGTGTTGATGGGCAGAATTTGATGTGACTGGGTGCACATGCATATGGCAGAAGGGCTTGCAAAAGAGTGAGGCGGCGGGCCATACGTGACGGTTGCTGTTGCTCCCCTCCACACCCTGCTGAGGTGAGACAAGGGGTCTCCGTTCCCGGCCGTGCATGGACAGCACAGCCCCCAACAACCCAGAGCAGACAACCCAGGGTATGTAGGCCTTCACTCTCTGCACGCACTGCGGCACCACACCTGGCAAGTTAATGCGCGCTGTTCTCCCAGCCCATGTTTTACATGTAGCACCCACCAGCAAGTGGGGTGGTTGTCACCCGAGCCCACTCAGTCTCCCAGGCTTCCTGGACCGCCCCCGCAAACTCCTGAGAGGATGGGAACTTGGCAGGGTCCAGCGGCTCTGCAGGGCAGGGCCTGGGACAGGTTGTAAGCCACCTCCCAGCACGACATGCGAGAATCGGGCTCTCGAGCAATCCATATAAAGCAGGTTGCCACCACCAGCTGATGCGATGATACAGCTAGCTGTCCTTGGCTTGTCGCAGCTAACACCACGGCAGGCGAGCAAGCTCCATACCCCGATCGGATCTGGTCAGACCATTGCAGCGTTGCCCAAACCCTGAGATGGGGTGGGTGGCGGCGGCGGCGAAGTTGCTGGGGAGCCATGCAACCTACCCTGCAGGGTGCCTTGCCACGCCTGGGTAGCTCCCAGAACAACCTGCCCCTCTTGTGCCTGTTTGGCAGTCAAAGTCAACATGGTGCTGCTTCGGAAGGGCTTCAATCTCATGGTCAGGAATTGGCATTCACCTGAGCAGCTGGCTACCACCGTCTGCCCCCAGCGTGCCATGTCATCCTTCTCGGAGAGCACCTCCTCCTTGTTGGCACTCATCACTACCTACAGACAGCAGCGGGCAACACCTCGGGAGTGTCCAGGGTGGCGGCGGGTCGGCAGCCCGCCAAGGGCGGGAACGCTGAGCTGCAACCAGGCGTGTGCACGGCAGCATGTGCACCAGTCAGCGAAAGGCAAAGTAGTTGCAGCATGGCTACGCATAGCAGACTTCTCGGCTCCACTGCACAGGCACAACACTGCAGTGGAGTGCAGTGTTCCATGCAGGCCCCCTCTGACTAGGCAAGACAGGCACACAGGCACACCAAAACAGTTTGTTGCTGTGCGTTTGCATCCCAGTCCGACTCATGACTACTGCGCTGAGCCAACCTGGATCGGCAGGCGGCGTGAGTAGGCAAAGCACAGCATGCCATGCTTTATGGGTTGCAGCGCGGCCTCAGCCTTGCGGTGGCCTACGGCGCAGTCAGGAGGAGCGCAATCAGTCAGTGGCCTGTCTTCCACCACAGGCGAGGACAACTGAGATACCATGGAGACTAACCTGACACTAACCTGACAGTAGCCGGCAGGCACTGTCGGTGCTACCATGCTCTGTACCTCTTGACTAGACCCGATATATGACGGTGTGGAGACGGGTGTTCACATGCTGGAGTGCAAGTTCCCTCAAATCCGGCAATGCACATGAAACAGGGAGATGGGGGTGCCCTGCGTCAACGCCCCTCAGCAGGCCTGCTGATACTACCTTCTGGGTAGACGAGCAGTGAAGAGTGGCCACCCCGCTGTAACTCTCTGTCCAGCCACCGGTTGAAGGCCTGCACCAGCCACAAATGTTTCCACCCGCAGTCGTTTTACCTGCCCTGGCATGTGACGTGGTTCCTACCTGAGCACCGTGTGGCTGTGAGATTGCAAGCCAGGCATGCAGCATGCGCCTCTGGTGTGCACCCAGCCTGGCTCATGTGTTTCACTGGCATGCTCTCCGCTGCCGGAAGAGTGCGGCAGCCAGCTTACTCCAACGGCACACGGGCAGCGCCAATGCTGACCAAGCAGTGAACAGCAGGCTAGACATTTTGCCGGCATGAGCTGCCTTGGTGCTTGGCTACCTCTACGTCTTTGACGCCCTTGGCCTTGTTGAAGACCAGCACAGCGCCCACAGCACGCAGCGGCAGCATGAGCGCTGGGAAGGCCACAGCCACCATGCCCCTGCAGCCTCAGCTTAACAACAGCCCGTCATTTGAAAGCTGGCGATTACTGACTCCCGTCCACACTGCTGTGAGGGTGTCAAACGTCAGCCGAGAATCTCCCAATCCGCTGGGGTGCAAGAACTCAGGCACACACTTGGACATTCTAATGAGTGGCGTGTGTAGGGAAACAGCTGGGTGGGAGTCGGGATTGAGAACGGGCCTTCACCTCTCCCCAGCTCAGTAGTCAGCAACAACCTCCCTTATGGCTGGCCAGCTAGGCACTGTCGGTTTCTGCAACCTGCTCATTCTTCTACACCCACCATCGCCCGCAGCCAATCGCACCTGCTGAGCGGCATTGCTCGGCCTTCGGTGAGGTATGCGTCGATGAAGAAGTCAGCCCAACTGCGGTGGTTGGCCTGCACTTCCACAGAACAGTGCCACACGCCTAGCCAGGGGTCAGGGTTTACCAGGTTGGGAGGGTCGGGCCATGGGTTGAGAGATCTTCCTTGCTGCCAACCTGCTGTAGTAGTCCCGAGGCTGAGCAAGCATCAATAGACCACAGATCCGTCTGAGGTCCAAGCGTAGCGTTGGTTCATTTTGCGCTTTGGCGACAGCTGGGAGCCCAGCAGTAGCAATTCACTGGCACAGGAGCCATGTTGCCTGGCGACCTTTAGTTTCCCCTAGGAGTGATGCCAGGCGGCTACACTCACCAGGTACATGCACTGCGCTCGGCAAAGCTGTTGCTGGCCTGCTTGCATCACGCTCACATGCATGGCATCCATCATGAGCTTGGCACTGCATGGGCACCACGCATGAGTCACCATTCCCCCAAACAGCTCGCGCACCTGCCCATGTTGGATTAACTATATGCAGGGTCATGTCGGATTGACTATACTGAGCCCCCTGTGCAGCACACATGCGACAGGCCAGCCACATGCAGGGTTTGTTGTCGCCTGGATGGGATTTCGAACCGTGACGTCCCCTATAAGGCAGAAAGCGGTTAGCTGGCGCTTAGTGCTTAGCTGGCGATGCATGAGCTAGCGCATGGATGTGCCCCACGGTCATGGTCTGCTGATATGCACGTGCGTGTGCAGTTCATGACTTGCATACTCACGTGCAAAAGAGGTCGTTCCTGCCTCTCCTTCGCAGTGGGTTAATGTGCCCGGTCAGCACAGCCAGGACCACCGCCCAGTAGAGCAGTAGGAAGGATAGGAAGAAGGAGGGGAAGCCCAGGGCCCAGAGCAGCCAGCTGGGTTGAGGCTTCATGGCGGCTGGTGCTGGGAACAAGGCTGTTAGCCTGGTATAGCCTCACAGGAGGCCCTTGCCAAGTGGGGTGAACCAGGTTCAGTATCAAGTTGTACAACCCACTGCGCTCGATCCTGTCACACGCTCCACTTGAGCCGGGGTGTTGCTGCTGGGCGCCAGCAATATTAATGCTCTGCCTGAATGCTCATGACCTTCTCGGGGTCACCAGAGGAAACAGCCAAACCCATCACGTCTTGCGCCAGCCTGGCAGGGTAGCTAGCCAGAAGGGCAGACGACGTGGCGGGTGCTAGGCAGTCCCCTCAGTCAGCATGAATACTTAGCATCACTTACATTCAACGAACGACGAATTGCAGGCCCAGCGTGCCCAAAACAGTCTCGCCAATGGCGGCTGGCATTGGCGGCTGGTTGCCGGTTGCCCCAAGGTTGATATTTGCACTCTCCTCTGGTCAGAACAAAACCTCTTAAGAGCTAACGACGGCTGGAGGACGCTCTTGGGTTGAACATGTTGCCGGATCCCTCGCTGATACTTAGTACTAGATTCCCAAACGTGCCGCACATCCATCTGCCTAGCCCTACCCAAGCCTTGTTCGCTATTGCAACTTTTTGCCTTTTCCCACTCCCTCATTCACACATGATTTGGCGGTCCATCGGTCGGGTGTGTCGCCTGGCCAGCTGTCGACCACCTGTGCACGGACCGCTAACAAGGAGCCCCCCGGCTTGCTGGAGGCTACCTTTGTGTCTTCTCAGCGGTCGTGGCAGCGTGCCAGCAACCCAACGGACAGCGGCTAGGAGCCTAGCAGAGACCTCGGGACGCGTGGAAACCGGGCCCTCCCTCACCGCAGCCGACACGCAGGCGTCCCCGTTGGGTCGCAACATAGTGGTGGCAGCAGCTCTCGATCTGGTAGGGTAGCACCAGCCACCCCAGTAGCACTGCTGCACGCCTCAGCACTGTGGCACCCTGCTCTGCCCCATATACAAGGCGCCATATGAGGCGCTCGCCTTTGGCGCTTGCCCTGGGTCTTGCCAAGCTGAGAAAATCAGTTATGCGGACCGCTGCTGCTGCTGCTGCTGCTGCTGCTGCTGCAGGAGTCTGTGGAGGCGTTCCAGTGGGCGCTGCAACACTTGTACCGGCAGGGCGACACACTTACAGTGCTGCACGTGGTCCCGGATAGCGACGCGGGCCCCACCAGCGGCAGCATCTACTACTGCCCGCCATGCCACGACCCCGAGTCTGAGCGTTGCCTGGTGCGTCCCTCCGAGGGAGTCCCATGTGGGGTCCTCTGTGGCACCCAGGCGTCTGGCACTCAGACTGGGAGGCCTGGCTGGCACACAAGCAATGCTGCACCAGTGGCTAGTAGGGGTGTGCACTTTTGTCTGCCCTGGGCTATGGAAAATTACAAACTTACCAGTGGCAGCGGTCACAGCTCTGGCACATGAAATCCAATATTTTTGGGCTACCAGCGAACGAGATAGCTTGGGTTGTGCAGCCAGCTGAGAGTGGAAGTGCCCCTGGGAGAGCCCCATGGTGCAATGCAAGCTCCTGTTAATTGCTTTGGAAGCATGCCTACCGGCACTTGTCGTCTTGCCCACTGCCAAGAATGGCCCTGCTGAGGCTGCTGCCTGGCGTGCGTCTGTGTGCTGCAGTGGAGCCAAGCGAGGGAGTTCCTGGAGGAGAACTTTGTGGAGGCGGGGAAGCAGCAGGGCATCGAGGTCCAGGTGAGGGTGTACAGAAGGTGGAGTCCCGGGATGGAATCAGGTACCAGCCGTTGGGCATGGCGGGATCGCCACCTGCAGGGTCGGGCTGCTGAGCCTACGTGGCCCTTAAAAAGGACAATTGTGGACGTGCTGCAGAGGTTGGAGAGGAGTGAGAGTCGCCCTGCTCGCTCGCTCGGGGCTCTGCCTCTGCCCCTGTCTTGAGTAGAGGAGGCCGGCAACTCCCCCGGTGTGGGTGGTTGTTAGTGGATTGGGGGAAGGGGCGGGGGGTTACGAGCTATCCTTTCTCCAGCACCCTGCCAGCCAGTTGTTGGGGCAGCCACAAGGCCGCCAGTCTTGATGCAGACTGACCAGGTTGTGATTGCAAATGACCAATTTACGAGGTGTACGAACGCCCTGCCTGGCCCTGTGTGAGGCTAGTTGACCCTCTCTGCCGTCGTGCGCAGGTGGTGATGGCACACGAGCGGCACAAGGGGGTGGGGCGGGCGCTCTGCAAGAAGGCGGCAGAGCTGCGGGCCACCATGGTGGTCCTGGGGGGACACAAGAAAAGCAAAGTAGAG
The DNA here is from genome assembly GCA_001598975.1 of Parachlorella kessleri. NCBI lineage: Eukaryota > Viridiplantae > Chlorophyta > Trebouxiophyceae > Chlorellales > Chlorellaceae > Parachlorella > Parachlorella kessleri. Next base: position 17,764 of record BBXU01002807.1, read on the forward strand.
GAGATGCTCATGGGAAGCACCTCCAAGTATGTGGCCTACCACTGCACCCAGCCGGTGCTGGTCCTGCACTGATGGGTTCAGGTGTGTTCCGGGCGAGCTACCACGACACTGGAGGGTTGAAAGAGCTGTCAATGGCCAGCACCACCTAGCATGTGGATGTCTGCATCACGGCAGTGCTGGTGCGCTGAAGAGGGGGAAGGTGTTCCACTTTCCCTGGCCAGGCATGTGATGCAGAAGCGGCCTCGAGCCCCAGAGCGGCCTGTGCCTAGCATGGAACAGGGCCTAGCCTACGCATGGTTGCCAAGCTTTGGGTCGCTGTGGGTGTGTCAGTTTAAATGAACGACATCATGGGAGCGGCATGGCTGGTGTGTGCGCCTGGGCAAACACGTTCATCAAACTTCGACCTCAATATAAATGAACCTCGATACAATGTTTTTCTGCTTGGCAGCAGAGTTTCATGTCCTGACCGCCCTCCCCGCCCCAGTTTTCATATATTGGTGGTACTAAGGGGGGTGGCAGGGGCGGATGTATGGATGTGAGGGTGGAGGGCAATGCAAAAAGAGGGAAGGGAGGGGTGGCCAGTCCTGATAGGGTTGGTTGCAAGTATGCTCTGGCGCTTGGTCGCTGACGGTTTTGCTGACTGCTTACGTGCCTTTCATCAGTGGTCAACACATTTGATGATTTTGCGCCTCATACCCTTGCCATCACTATTTACGCGGCCTTGATCATGTATCATATGAGTGGCCTAGCGCTTTGGCTGAATGTCTGTTAATGCCTGAAACAGCTAGGCCCCTGCCTTCGCTCTTACTTTGAAGGCAGCTCTTGTCTGGTGAACTTGGAAGGCCTAGAGATCGTTCACCTGTTTGGTCTGGGGGCCCTTTAAGTCCCATCTGACAAAGTCTTAACACCTGACCATGCTGCCATGTGTCCCTTAGAACTGGGGCCAACAAGGGCGACAGACTGTGCTCGTGGTAAAGCACTGGATCCTATACCTGGCCAGCCTAGGCAGATGCATGTTGCTGGTATGCTAGCCTGCGCACCATCATTTAGAAGAGTACTCTGGTTCCGGTTGAGGCCCTGCCGGAAGTACTTGAGATGCCAGGCAGCGCTCCCACCCGACTTGCACATTAGCAACTATGCCTCTCCTGCTCGCACTACCTGCCACCTCCAAGGAAGATACCTTGCTACAGAGTCGTCCCCAAGCACACAGCCCAAGTGTTGGTCCCCTGGCTAAGCATATTTACCGGTCGGTATGCCTGGGCAGCCAGGACCAGGTTACCCGCTGCTGCACAGCCACAGAAGCAGGCCTGGGTCGCCCCACCACCCAGCGCGCAGTGAGTCAAGTGTGTGCTGGAGCCGGGGGGGTCGCGCCTTGCACTCCAGCCTCTACCCCATCACGGTCGCCCTCCACACTGAATATCTGGTCCTCCTCCATGAGCTCCTCCTGGACATGTGTGGGCAGGCCGGGGGGTGCCCGCAAGCATCAGTCACCCCATGGCGTGCCTTGGAAGGACGGGCAGGGTTGACGATTGCAGACACCGCTAAATGGCATGGAATGCCATAATTCTCGTGGCATGTCCTGAGCTTGTTCCCGGGAACCTCACTAGGTTTTAACATGCCACCGGAATGCGCTAAAGTACGTGCGGCTGCTCACACCCACGCCACACAGCTCACGCCGCCCTGTCAGACCACATGACTCACTCCTGTGGACCCAAGGACATGCCGCCGACAAGAAACACAACGGCGCTGCCAGCATGAGGATTCCAGCAAGAACAACACCCAATATGGGCCAATTGCTCGCCGCCCTGCCAGACCCATGCCAAGTGTGACGCAGACTGGACTACCTACCACCACGGTAAGCATGTGCACACACACCTGCGGCTCAGAGTAGGCATGGCCGCCGGGGAACCAGGTCATGTCCGCCACACCGCCGCCGCCCCCGTCAGACAGCACCACCGTCCTCATCTCGCAATTCTCGTACCTGCCACAAGCGGAGGTAGTTCAGGGTTAGTACAATTTAGCAGCACAGGTGTGCTGGCCCTCTGACATGGTCTTGGGCCTCCACAGGAGGGAGGTGGTCTTTAGAGTATGCCATACCCCTCATGAGGGCTGTGGGGACAGTACCCGCTGATCTCTGGGCACATTGTTGGGGGACTCCCAGCATCAATGCCAGGTGACGGCCTGCTCTCAGACCAGACTGCATGCGGGCAACCCTCTTAGGCTGGGTGGCATGCCGTGACATTGACAGGGCTGCTTGCGGCCAGCAAAGCCTCAAACATCACGAAAGCTGGCTCACGAGCCCACCTGCCTCCAGCAGTCCAGGGCTGTTTTGAGGACAGCAAAGCATTGTGTCTCCCAATGCTGGCCGACAGTCCCCTCTAGACTCCTCTGGCTAACCAGGCGCAGCAAGCAAGCACACGTCCCGCCCCGCCACCGCTCAGGCAGGGGCGGTGCCCGGCTCACCAGCGCTGCAGGTTCTCCCGCACCCGCTTGCTGTACTCGTTGCCGTAGCAGGCTAGTGTGAACCACAGGAAGGCGGAGTGGGTGACCACCGCGATGTGGGTCTCTGGCCGCGACATAAGGTACTGCAGCAGGACATATCCACAGCCTACTTGCATCCAGCCCTGTCGGTACACTTGACCCGTATCTCTCAGTTCGCACTTCCTGCCTCTATAATAACTCTATTACTAAGTACAGGCTATCGCATGACAGGTAACCGATGAAATCCAGGTAATGGACTCTGGGACCATGAGGTAAGGTACTGCAGCAGGTGACTGCTGCATGACATCCACCCAGGGTGCTATAACATGGAGTGCTGCTTGCCCCAGGTGCTGCAACAAGGGTGGGCAACACCATTAACCCAGGGCGTGGCACAGTGCTGCTTGCCACGGTCATAGGACCCGGCCGCAGGTCTGTTGCATGTCCCGTCCCACGGCCGCTGCCCCCGCTGAGATCTCACTTGGAGCACGCAGCAGCCCATACCCAAGCCATTGTCAAACCTGACAAACATGCACAACACCGGGCACCCCACCGGCACATACGCACAATGCCACCTCCCAGCACCCCTCGTTTGTATCCAAGCAGCCCACCCGAAGTTCCGCCGACAAGTGCAACACATGGCGCCGCCCACCCTAACAATAAAGCGAGCTGCGGACCCGTGGCCGGGCAGCTGACCCAGTAGTGTCTAGCCCCACTACCATACCCCACACAGTCAACCCACCTGCATGAATTTCATGCCCCGCGCCACTACTGCTGACTCAGATTCCACATGCTGGGTCTCCCACATTACATCATCCTCGTGTTCTATGAGTGAGAAGTCTACGCCGGGGAACGCAGCCCGCGTCTCGCTGAGCGGCCGCCGCCGGTCGCACTGCGAGGGGCCTGCATGCACAGCACAGCAGAGCACAGCACATTCAGGCAGGCAGCGGCACAGATGGCGGCGGTCAGCAGGAGAGCAAGAAGTGCAGTTCTAGGCCGCAAGGTGCGGCACTGGGAGGGCATGGGCTGGGCCCGGCAGGTAGGGACGCGAGGGGGGAGACCTGGAGGAAGCACAGAGACAACAAAGGTTCTGAAACATGGGCTCCTAAGGAGCCCCGGTATACATACTCGGGAGTCGCTGCCGGCTGCACTGCATGAAGTTAAGGAGCAGTAAGGGTGGGTAGGCAGGGACCAACTGTCCTGTGCCATCTGGGAACCCGTCGAGGGCACAAGGGCAACTGCCTTGTCTTCAGCATCACAATGCTACCCATGCTCGCAACCCCCCAGACCCCCCCCCCCCCCTACCCCCCCCCACACACACCCGCCAGTAACAGCCTGCCGACATCTCTGGCCACACCCGTGCTCTGCCCGAAGGTAACCTCCACCCCTCCCAGAGTCTACCATCCCCGCCAAGCCCCCTCCCGCCCTGTAACCTACCTAGGCGCTCCCTGCAGAGCTCGTGCGCAACAAACTTGATGCCCGGCCGTGCATGCACCGCCGCATGCGCCACCCTGGCGCCTCCCGCCTCCTCCCGCTGCTCCCCCATCAGCACAGGCAGCTCCCCATGCGCCAGCAGCTGCTGAAGGTGCTGGTGCGACTGCCGCTGCTGCATGGGCTGCCGACCCAGGCCCGCTGCTGATAAGTTGGTGGCGCTGGGCGGGCTGGGCGGCGGCCGCCCCAGGCCCGCTGCCGCAAGGTTGGTGGTGCTGGGCGGCCGCGAGAGCGGCCGGCCCCCGCTCGTGCTGCCGTTGCTGCTGCTGCCAGTGCCTGGGGTGTGGATGCCAAAGACGCCGGCCGCGGTTTCCAGCGTGCGCATCATGGGCGACACGATCACGAGCTGCACAGGGCAGCCAGGGGCTTGAAACGGTTGCTCAAGACCGTTTGCAGGGGACCAGCCGTCCTAGCAACGCCAAAGGTCAGCCATTGCTGCCAGTGACAGCACTAGTATGGCAATGGACCGTCCCCAGCAGCTGTACAAGCCTTCTAAGCACATCAAACACATAACTTTACTCGCACAGGAGTCTGACAAGACTATCCCTAGCCATGCCCCGGTGGAAGCAAATAACAAGCAGCCTATGCGTCACGGCAGGGCGCCTATGCCTGGAACTGTGTGTCTGCTCACGCCACCTCATGCAGGGGATCTCTTAGAAGCTCGCCATAAACCGAAACATTTTTTGAAATACAAGAAAAACATGCTCACTTGCACCCCGTGACAGGGGGGCGTGGTGTACATATGCCGACCCAGTGCATGCGCTTGCGCCCAGCCCTTCTCAGTGAGGTGTGAGTCGAGGGTGATGAGCCCAATGTTGTGGAACCCTTCCCCATGCCGCACAAAGTGGATGATCTGCAGCACGCGCATAACAAGTCCTTGACACAGGCTTGGCCGCACTTGGGCCTGGCAGCGTGAAGCATGGGCAGGGTCGAGAAGTGGGGCCAGGACTACAAAGGAGCGTGGTCCTACATATCAATAACTGTTGCATCACACCTTTCTGATGGGACACTCCATGTGCCATGTGCTGTCCTCGTAACACGGCTAGGACGACACGGCCTCCCTGACCCTCCCTTGCGCCGTCCCGCAAGAGACATGACCCACGGAGCTGCCCCAGCAAACACAGGCGCACCTTGGTGTTGCAAAAGGGCACCAGGTTGAGCTGGGGCTCGTATACTGCTGCCTTGGCCCCCGGGGACGACCCGTCCGGGCGGTTGTCTGCAACTAGGAACCACCGCACTTATCAACACACATCCGGCCGTCCGGCACACCTTAGCACATCGCTGCAGGTTCCCTAGTGGGGCCCTGGCACACCATAGCCGTGCTCCTAGCGCCCGGCCACCTGCCTGCGCAGCTCGTACCTTCCTCTATCACATCTGCAAACTCCCTGCGGATTTTAGCTTGGTGCCTCAGGTAGTCATGCAGCCCAGAGCTCCAGAACTTTGATGGCTTCTTCTGCCACTGCTGCTGCGCCCATTCTACGAACTGTAGACAACACCGATAAGAGGCTAGTTACTGCTAGCGCAGAAGCGCAAAGCTTGCGGCCAGGTTTTGATGGGACAACCTGGTATGTCATGTCTCGGCGCTCGTCCAGGGCTGTGACTTGCCTGCTTATTTAAGGCCACGACATACTCCCGAAACTGTTCCACCCTGTTGGTCATAGTCAGTCCAAGCTAACCTAGCCGAGAAATTACATCACCAGCCAGGGGATGCTACTTGCGCCCACTGAAAGACACAGCTACTGCGACGATTCACGATTAGCATTACTGCCAAGCAACTGGGCCACGCAAGGAAGAGATTCCCGTCAGTTGTCCACGCCATGCTTTGCAGCCTGCTGCTACTGCCAGGTGTCAGGAATCCTTCTGCGCCGCCACGCCATTTATGTGGTTTGCCTATTGGCTTGCAGAAAACTAGCACTGTATCAAGCTGTCGGATAATGTTCTTCAACTTTTCGAGGACGCTGGGGGGTCATGGCACATGGCGGCTGACTCACGACTGTGGATGTCCTCGTGCACAATCGTACTGAACGAAATAAACGTATGGTACAGCAGGATTGCGTTGAAGACGGTGTGATGTTGGCGCCGCCTCACGATTTTGTCAATCTATCCCACGTGTTGCTGACGGGGCACAGGAGAGTAGCATGTTTGTCCGTTTCAAGCATGCTAGCAAGAACCTGAAACAGTGATTGCCTTTACGCATACACCCATCCAGGTAAGCCAGCCGAACCTGGGTAACGATGATCTCACAGCCACACCAAAGTCGACCCCAAGCCCCTGCTGTTTTTCAGACCTAAACTTAGTTTACACGCTTCTATGAGTGAACAGTTTGCTCCTACGGACTTGCCGACACTCCAAACTGCCTTGATGGTGCAGCCCTGCTAGTAGCGTACGCTGACCTCAGCCTGTCCTGCTCGTAACTGCAGATCAAGCAGCAACAAGACCGATGGTGTTCACAGCTACTCTTTCCCTGCGCTGTCCTGTCGTGGCCAGGCCGTCTCTTAGGGCCAGGCCGGTTAGGCTGCTAGCAGTGGCCCCTCGTGCTTCCCTCTCTGATGTTGGCAAGTACCTATCCGAGGCCATGTCCCAGATATTCACACCACAGGTGTGCCGTCGGCTGTGTTAGGGTGCTGTGTACTCTGTGCTGCTGAGAGTGCAATACTTGGAACTTTGTTCGCACCGTTGCATGGCGTGCGGTGAGGTCACTGCTTAGGGTTTGGTGGTGATCCCAGTGGTTTGTTAGCTGTGCAGGAGAACAACATGCCTTGGAAGGGTTCTGGGACGCCATTCACAGGTGGGTGATGGGCACAGGCCGCCTGTATATGATGATACGTGTAGGACATGAGGCGAACCAGGGCGCTTCCGAGGCAAGCGTTGGCGCCTTCGCTTGCTTGCTGGCTTGCCTGCTCCTGTCGCCATTCCATTGCCCAAAATAAGCCATATACCCCAAAGTCTGAGGTCAAGTTCTAGCACATACTCAGGGCTCAAACAATGGCACGAGCCAAGTTCCAGCAAGGCTTAGTGTATCCTGGTCTGCAGGTGCCATTTCACACCACGAGGAGCCGGTTCGCCTGCGCCAGCTGTACAACACCCTGGAAGAGGTAGGCATGCAAAGAGAGTTCTGTGTGCCCTGCCTTGCGCTGCCTGCCGCTTTTGGAGGTGGGTTCACTGCCTTGCTCCGCTGCGGGCAACTTCATGCTGCTGACAGCACGCCGTGAAAAATGGTTGGCTGGCCGCATTGGGGGTGCTCAGTGTAGGGTTGTGCCCCGTGACTAGCGCTGCCTTTCTTGGCGCCTTTTGCTTGTCCCTGCTGCCATAAACGTAGCCCTTGGCTGCTACCTAGCGCAGGTAAAGCAGAAGCTGGAGGCCAGCGGACAGGTGGACCCCCAGGCTGTGGTGGAGTCTGCTGATGACGGCCCCCTCGAGGACCAGTCGCTGCAAGAGTACATGACGCAGGTAGCTATGCGTATTATTAGCTTGGGTGGCTGGTAGTGCGAACAGGGAGTGAGAGCTGGGCTGGACTGACAGGGCTGGATGCAGAATGAGCCTGAGTCTTGCCTGAGTTCTGAGCCGGTAATTCTCTATGCGTATTATGTTGTACTCTGTTGTACTGAAGCAAGGGAGCAAGGGAGGTTGGTTGCGGGGGATTTATCATGCAACTGTGCAGTGCAGTTGCTGGGGAGGGATGTCTTTCTCATATAAACTGGTCATCGATCAAGGTGTAGCAGCCCGGGGTAAATACTGCTTGCTTGCTTGCTTGTCATCGTGCTCCCGCAACCCCCATGGCGAGCCTTAAGTAATATCACTGCTTGATCGCTTTGCCATGGGCGCTAAGGGACCTGGCATTGCAGTGGTCGTGGGAGTTCCCTAGGGGGCCGTGCAGTGGGCCGCGAACTTGTGCTCATAATTGTCAGAGGCGTCATTTGCCGCAGCACTCCCGGCGGCGCTTGATGTGGTTTGCAATGCGGTCTGATGTGGATGTAGCATGTTACAGGAGGTTTTGCTGGGAACAAATGGGCCTTGCCGACCAGGGCAAACCCCGCCCAGTGTCCCTGTCCTCATATATTGCTGCATGTATTGCTTAGTAGAAGTGGGTGTTTCTGAGGCTGATGGTGTATGTCTTGCTACACACCTTGGCAGGCTGTGGCCCGCCTGTTTGGGCACAACTTCAAGGGGGACGAGGACGAGCCCAAGAACTGGAATAGCACTGGTAAGCAAGCATTGCAGGTTGTTCAGTGAGAGTTCAGAGAGAAGCCATAGCCACTTTCCGAGTCCCTGGTTCACTTGCTCGACGGGCTATGGCACGGCGCTGGCACTGAGGGATAACACTGATGGGTTGATCATGGCATTTGACAAAACTGACTGGCCAGGTCAGCAGTAGGAGGGGACTGCTATCGACTGTGCTCTCATACAGAACTGGCACAGTGGTATGGCCGCCTACACAAAATCAATGTGGTGTGGGTCAATCTTGGGGGGACGGGACTGACATAAGATTCTTGCATGGCAAGCGCGTTATCGTGGTGTCCTGGGCCTTGGGCTTGGCTGCCTTGGTCCCCAATGACTCACGGACGCTGCCACATGCTGCAGGCTATGCCGAGTCGTGGAGCCGCGGGTCGCGGCGCGAAGTACAGAAGCGGTACGACCGCCTCGTGCGCTTCCAGAAGGTGGTCAAGTCCACCCTGGACAGCGCCGAGAAGGCCGAGGTCAGCAAGTGATAGAGGGTTGCTAGGCCCTAGTGACGGAGAGGGCCGAGGTCAGCAAGTGACAGAGGGTTGCTTTGCTGGGCTGCCATAGTTGGGGAACAGCCACAGCTGCGGGTTAGCAAGGGGCTGAAGCCAGCGTCGGTTGGCACGGTTGCTTGTGTTGCCGCATTGAGCAGTGGCAGGCAAGGGACAGCCAGGGCTTGTTAGCCAAACAAGTTGGCAGGGGCTGGCAGGAGGCCGGCGGCTAGCTGAGCAGGGGCAAACCAGGGGTGGTAGTGCTGCAGGCAAGATGGCGCTTGAGGGGGGCCTAGTCACTCCTCTTCACCCCTTTGGTTGCTACGGAGGTAACGGGGATTTGGGACTTATGGATTATGCATGCAGTGTTGCAACGACGAAGTTGGTTTGTGGCATTGCCATTTTGCGGGTTGCGATTGGTAGGTGTATGTGCAACGGTGATGTCCCAGGTCAAGGTATAGGCTAGTGCCATGTAGCGTACCGCTGACGGAGAAGATTGGTCGCTGGGCATCCCTTGGTTATGCTACACTGCAATCCCATTGCACCTCTTCGGTGCGCAATTTGTTGAGAAGATACGCATACCTTATTTAGGTATTGTCCAGATTTTGTGCCTATCGCGAAGAGTTGCAGTGTCTTGGAGTGCTAGAGAAGGCTGCAGGGTCTTTGGGTCTTACCGGGGCGCTGCAGTTTCCTTTGAGGCATAGCAGAGTGCACCTAAGATGACTGCAGTGTGGAAGGATTGGGTGAACACGGCAAGACCAAATGACTTCTTATATAAGAAGCGGCGAATCCGAGCTGCCAACCCAGCCCACACCTTGCAACCTCTGGGGCGCATGTTCTACAATGGGCATACGTGTATGTGCACTGAAGCAGTGGTATCCAGGCACGGCAAGTCATCGAACAAGGGCCAGTAAAGTAGCAGTCAGGTCACGGCTGCACATCCTCCGCTCATTTGAAATACCGCCAACAACTCATGCAGCAAGGGGGGCGCACAACATGAACAGCAAATGTCGGGCGGCAGTGGTGAAGGTCAGGCTCGCAAGAGTTTCGACCTCCCGTTCCCCCGACATGGTCGGAGCCAAGGTGCAGCGAGCAACCCAGCAGAGGCTGCCGCACCAGCACAGCAAGGCCACAGCAGCGCAGGCAGCAGCGCTCAGCGGGGCCCTGCCACAGAAGCACGGCAGCTTGTTGCGCACCGGCTGGCTGGAAGCACACTCAGTGAGCAAGCGGTTTGAGGGGGGCTGCCCGCAGGGAGTCGTAGTCAACACCGGCATCAAGGTCCTCATCAATCTCCCCAATGACAGCACTGCAGCAGCGGGCAGCAGGACACAGCGCACACCTCTACTCTCCTGAAGACGGGGCCTGTCGCGACAGCAAGCAATCAGCTGAATGGCGGCCAGCCTGGGCGCCGGGGTGGCGCCCAGCAATGCAGCTATGAGCAGGGAGTGAAAGCGTGGCCGCCAGTGCAGGGCTACCCCTTCATAGCTGCACCGGTCCGCTGAAGGGGGGCTGCAAGTGACAAAGGAGGGCAGCCGAGGGCAGCCTGGATGGGTATTCTGGACAACGAGATTGTAACAGAGCTCTTGTGCCTCCACGCGCGCCCAGCCAGCATACAACTCAGCCGGACATGCACAGCACAGAGTGTGCCAAGCACAACCTCAGCAGCCTCACATGTTGTCTCCCCGTATCACATAGAGCCCCAAAACAAGCGTTTCCACCCCAGCCTGCAGAACACAAACTGTAGATAAACTTCACCTGCGTGTGCTTTTATGCCGGGATGCTGTAATACAAGCCGGATTTGTGCAGCACTTTGCTGTGCTCCGCCCTAAAAACATCCCCCAAAACGATGCTCCGAGCCACACAGTCCAGTGCTCAAAGCTGTAAGCAACTGTAGAAAGAGCTTGAAGGTTCAAACAGAGGGCTGCCATTCTATTGTCAGGTAGTCTGGAAGGGGTGCAATCCTTGGGGGCGGCCACTGGCCTTAGTGGAGTAAACTCGCTCAAAGCATTCATCTAGGATCAGGTTGGTGGCCTGGTCAAAGCCGCGGAGGGTGCCCTGCAGAGCAGCTTTGTACCGACTTTTACATGCACCCCTCACAGCACCCAAAGCTAGGCAGCGCTGGTAACCCCGTTGGCATAAGCCCTTGGTATTATAAGACCCACTATCCGTATTCCAACTCTGCCCGGGAGAGTAGCCCAGCTGCCTACAATACTGCCTTGCCCACACTCTTAGAACGGCTGGGTGTTGGTGTGCGCTTACCACTATGTTCCTCCCATCGTTAGTGATCACGGAGATAGTTGCTGCGGGCATCCACCACAGGGTCTGTTTGCTGCTGTCAAGGCGCACTGCTCACAGTTCACGTTGTGCAGTCCTGTGTAGCACACTTACTGTCCACATAGGGCGCTAAACCAGACTCCCCAGACATCAGGTCAGGGCTGCCAAGTCAGGCTATGCCGCGAAGGCACGCCTCCCAATTCCCTCTATCGGTACTTGCAGGATTAAGGGGCGGAGGTCGCTAAAAGCCGTGCCAGAGTAGGTGCAGGATGGATTGTTCAGGCTGACCTATCAAGATTGAACATGTGCAAGATTATATGAAAAGACAACCATGTAATTCCAAGTGCACCATCATGGAGCTGCCTGTTTTCGTGATGGCGGGATCGCTGCTGCCACGTCTGAGAGGGGCTTTGATTGTATGTCAAACTGGGCAGTCTTTCAAAGTGCACACTGAGAGTCCAGAAGTTCAATCAGGCAAGGCAGCTGGCAAGTTGGTCTGGGGAATGAAAAGTGTGCCTGGCCAGCCCTGCTGAGGTCAGGCATTGTATTAATCCCTTCCAGGCTTGTCTGACAATGCATTAGTAATCGAGCCAGTGTGTCTACTCTTAGGAGGCCGACTGTCTTGAATGGTTGCTCGTCTGTTACCACAGCAGAATACTTCAGCTGCCAACCCACTGGGATGTTTACTGTACGTCTGTACGTTGCAGCCGTGCCAGATGCAGCTTATCTAAGCCTCGAATCGCACTGAGTTAGGCTAACTGTCGGCTTCACCATAGGTGACGTGTCAGCCGGGTTAGGCTCCCATGTCATGAACACCGAGAGGGCACCGCTCGCACATTTACAGCCCCTCCCACCCGCTAGTGGACTCTCTAATACCGGGCATCCCCGCAATCCCTGTTTTGTTTACTTTTAAAGCGCCCGCGGTACACAGTACTGCCACGAGGAGATTTTCCAAACACATGCCTATCCGGCTCCGTTCTATTATGCTGACGGGAACTATAACAACTATACTGGGACGATAACCTTCCCTGAGAGTGAGTTGAGCGTTGTAGGCTTGGCTGCCCGAATGCAATTGCTCTCTGGACACCTGTTTAAGCCTCTGCTTTGCCTTGCTCTGTGCAGTGGGCAGCTCTGCGGTCCTATTGAGCCGAGCAGCTCCCCTTATCAGGGCAGCTGTTGGCAGCGAGGCGGCACGTGACGCGGCCAGCAGATTATCCCTAGGAACAGCCCCGCTAGCAGCAGGCTTGCAAGGTGGCAGCTTAGCCTCCACACTGCTGCACCCTTGGGCTGGTAGGAGCTCTGTACACACCCAGGCAGCGCCAGTTCTGCCGTTGCAAAATGGGCAGGCAGCCCAAGTGCCAGCCTTGCGTATAGAGCAGCTATACCAGCCGGTGCGGATGCTTGGCCGAGGAGGCTATGGCGAGGTGTGGCTCCGCAGGTAAGATTCCAGGTAGCTCGGAGTTCCCAAAAGGCTGAAGTGAGTTCTGCTTTGCACTGGGTGAGAAGTGTAGAGAAGCTGGTGGGCATGCCTGCCATTTGCACTTCTCGCTGCAACTCGCGGCCTCCTGTCTCTTCAGCTGTACGTATTGACCGGCATGGCATAGCTCCGCATGGCGCTGCAGCTGTTTGTGCCACCTGTGTGCCTCACCAACTCGAGTGCCCTTGTGCAGGCACCAGCAGTCAGGGCAGCTGCGTGCACTTAAGCTAATGCAGCGGCCACTACCGTCTGACCTAGTTGACTTGCTTTGCAATGAAATTACGGTGGGTGTGTTGTAGCATCTGCTGGGTGTCAAGCAACGGCTGTCAGTGTTCGGAGTGACGGACGTACAGCTGATGGGCGGGCAGTGATTTTTTTCCAAGCGATAAATGTGTACGCCACTTGAACATGGCATTACTGGTAGTCTCTGCAGCCGTGTGTGCAGCACTGCGTCATGCCCAAAAACTGGCTTGGGAGTGCACTAACTGCGGCGTACCCTTACGGTTACCTCTGCCCTGCTGGTGTTGTGCAGATCCAGGCTGGTGTGGGAGCAGGCCATGTGGGTGTCCTTCCCCTGAAGGAGGTCCTCCTGACTCCCACCCACACCGCGCTAGTTCTGGATTATGCTGCCGGTGGCACCGTGTTTGACCGGCTGGCCTCCCAGCGCGCAACGCAGCAGCAGTCGCAGCAGCTATGCATGCCCGAGGGCTCTGCGAGGTTCTTGTTCAGGCAACTGGCGTCGACCGTGGCCTTCCTACACAGCAACCACATAGCCCACAGGTGGGCATCAGAGGGTTGCACCCACCAGCTCCATCCTTGCGTGCTGGCGAGCTGAGGGCTACAGGCACGTGCACTAGGCAGTGAAACGCTGCCCAGGCAGCAGGCGGCAGCAGGCAGCAGCTGCGCAACCTCGGTAGGCTTACGAGTGCTTCTGAATCCTCAGTTTGGTTGCCTTGCAGGGACATCAAACTGGAAAACACACTGCTCGATGGCGGGTCGCCTCCCCGGCTCTGGCTAGCCGACTTCCAGTTTGCGGAGTACTGGGGAGCACAGTCGGCCGGCCACACCCGTGTGCGCCTAGGGTGAGCTGCAGCTGCAACATGTGGCTGGGCTGCTGCAAAAACTGCCGGGAGCCCGTGTTTTCCTATGCTGCCAGGGAGGATTGGCTTATAGGTGGCAGGGGATGAAACAGAGAACCACCTGTCAGTTCATCCCTTGGAGCTTCCATAGTGCTCTTGCCACTCTGCCCGCACCGCGCTGAGGACGAAAGTGGATTTGGTGCTGGTTTGGTTGTGCAGGACAGCAGCCTACATGGCCCCGGAGGTGCTATGTAGCCTGGCCAACCACCGGGCTGTGGACCCCGCCAAGGGCGACGTGTGGGCCAGCGGGGTGTGGCTGGCGACGCTGCTGACGGGCATGCTGCCGTTCTCGTGCCCGCCCAGCCAGAACCAGATGGCCATGGCAAGGCAGATACTGTGAGTGTTAGAGGGCCGGCAGCGCTTGCTGTGGTCGTCCTGTACGATAGTCTCTTTGCTTTGTTCCTTGTTGCGTGGCCAGGCAGGCAGCTCGCACGTGTAGCAGGCACGCTGTCTGCTCTGGGTCTGCCTGTCTGAGCCATTCTCCGTTGTCCGCTTTCCCCACAGGCGACAGCAGCTTCGTAGATCGTGGCGCGGCTCTGAGTTTATGCGGCCCTACGTTGACCTCATGTCACCGGAGTGTGTGGATCTGCTGGATCAGCTGCTGCACACAGACCCGCGACAGCGCATCTCTGGCAAGGCAATGCTGGAGCACCCCTGGACGCAAGGGTGGGTGTTTGTGTCCCGTGGGTTGCTGCGCTGTATGTGGGAGGGGTCTTCATGTGGCTTATCAGTTGTATGACTTGAAATGGGGTGATGGGAGGCTTTATATGTAGGATGTCGTCGGCCTGTAGGAGTGCGTCAGACTGTAGATGATAGTTGCTGTGTTACAAAGAGCCCTGAGTGCGCTCCATGTCTGGCTGCAGCTGTGGGCTTGTGTCTCACTTGGGTTGGACATGTTTGGAGAGGCAGGCTCCTGAGTGTTGCTGCTGGCCTTTGTGCAGGGAGCTCCCTGACAACCTGCAAGCAGCATGGGATGGGCTGCAGGCCGAGCAGGCGGATCGGCAAGCCAAGCTGCTGAACCGTGCAAATGACCAGGTTAGCGTGTCAGATCGTCGAACACCCTGGTCCGCAACCTGCAGCTCACCCTTGTTGCCACAGCTTGCCATGAGGGGGGACATGTTGCCTAGCACTTGGACCTTTTGCCTTTATGCATGGTGCAGGGCGCACCTGTCTGCTTGTCTATGTATACCTTTCTTTAGGGTTATGGGTGTGCCTGCCCTCATTTGCGGCCGCGTCCAGCCTGGTTGCCAGCCTCCCCCCCCCCACCTTTTTGCTGCAGCAGTCGGTGGTGTGCGACGCGGAGGGCAACTGCAGCGTTCACGCTCTGGTCAGGGCAGCAGCTAGCCCCAGCGGGTCACCGGACCTGATGCGCATCGACTGCACCCGCCCCGACGTTGTGGCGGCGCTGCGCCGGGAGCCGGTCCTGTCGCTGAAGCAGCGGGTGGAAGTGGTGGACCGGCTGCGAGGCTGGGTGGGGTGAAGTTGGAGGGGGGCGGTCCTGGCCCCCGCAGGTGAACCTGGGGATGCGTCGTAGGTTGTGCCTGTGACTGTTGGGCAGGCGAGAGGACAGGAGGCTCTGCCCAATCCACTGATATATGTGAAGCAGGCGCCGAAAGGCTGCAAACAGTGAAGGCAGAGGAGGGCTGGTCGGTGTAGCTGGCTGCCAGCGCATTGCCGGCACCATGCTTGCTTGTTATTTCGTTATTGGCTTGAGCAACAAACAAACTCTGCAATTGCTTCGCTCCGCTAGTTTGCGGATGGCACGGTTGGCATCTGTCAGACCTACTGCCCGTAGGTTGGGTTGAGGCGTGGCCAACAGCGCGTTGGCTGTCTCAACTCCCATAAGGCACGCGTGGGCCTTGCTGCTGTTGTTGCAGCTGGATGCCCGGTGCCGGCTTATGATGTGCTTGCTTGCCCCTTGATTTACTGGTATTGGCAATTTCATCACGCTGCAATCTCTGTATGGCTTTGCTCTCTTCGGTTCCTGTCTGCAATGTGTTGGGTGGGCTGGCGGTTTGTCTATTATAAGTGTTTGCAAGACTTTTCCTGGTCTGGGATCCAAAGTCTGTATTTCATGATTTACTAATTTTTTTTGTCAAGGCCGACGCGCCTGCCTGCCTGTCTGTCAAGCGTGCTTACTGCTGTAAGCCTTTTGTGTTGGGTCTAATGACGTGTTTGTGATTGCTCTGGCATTGGATTCTGACGATGTGAGTGGCTACCTTGGCGTCGGTGGAAGCAGTGGACCTGTCTTCTCTTTAGGTCCGGGTCCTTCTGATTTGAGGCGTTCCGAGTTCCCGTGGTGCGACTGTTGAGAGTTTATTGATGTGTCAGTCAGTGTTGATGTGGATAAGTAAGATTTGGCGTCGTGGTTCTTCTTGGAGTGAGTTGTGCGGGTTAGGATCTCTGTGTCCTTACGTGTGTGCTAAGACCTCTGTGGTTTGAGCAGCTGAGGCACCTAGGTACAGTATGCGAGTCATAAGTGTAAGCGTGCCCATGCTCGTTGGCTGGGTGCAAGCTTAGCTTAAGCGCGATGTTCCTCAATTGAATAGAGAATGCGTGTACAAGGCATCGCGAGTTTGCAGGAAGGTGGAAAGAGTCCTGCACTTCAAGTGCGCCATGCCATGCTGCCACCCTCACAGTGCTTCTGCCGGTGTGGCGTTTCTAGCAAGCTGCCCATCTCAAGGTACTCCCCAGCCCCCTGGCCGCATCTCTTGCTTCTGCTGCTGCTGCTCGCCGTGCTGCTCCAGCGCCTGCTGCTGCTGCTGTTGCCCCTCACTGGCTTCCTCTCTCCGTGGGAGTCTGGGCGTCCTGGGTGCAACAGACAGTCTAGGGCTGCGGGCGGGCTGCCCTGGCAGCAGGCCAGCAGCCAGGGGCCAGTCCAGGGGCATCTTCAGCCACGGCTCCGCGGGCTTGGCACCCTGGGGCATCGACTGCACGGGCAGCGCCAGGGCAAGCAAATGCTTCAGCATACGGGGGCTGCTATGGTTGCCGCGTGTTTTCACGTGAGCAGCCCTGCCCTGCACACTTCGCGTCCACCGCACCCCACCGCCGCACACAGCATAAAACAAACACGCCCCCTCCCCTCCACATCCCGCCGCCACCCGCAATGTGCCGTCAACAATGTGACCCCAGCTACCTATCACCCCTCCCCATCTCTCCCCCTTCAGTGGTATTGCCTACCATCCCCCCAGCACTCAGGCCCAGGCACCCAACCCCCCTCCTCAAGCTGGCAAGGGTAGGTTGCCAGCAAGACTAACTAAGTGCAAACCATCATAACACCACCCCCCCCCCAACACACGCACACACACCACACTTCACACACAGCCCGCCTGGCAAGAGCCCCTGCGCGCACGTACACAACAGTGGCCCTTGATGTTGCTGTTACAGTCCTGCACCGCTAAGCCCCTCTCACCCTTGCGGGGCAGGGCGACAGGTCGTCTAGGAGGCGGCAGCGCAGCGCAAAGCGCTCCACGGTCTGCAGGCTCCACACCTTGTTCATGCTGGCGTAGCAGCCGGGCCAGGCGGGACGGTCGGGGCGTACCGCAAACGAACTGATGGTGCCCAGATGCGCCATCAGGTTGTACCTGCAGGTTAAACAATGTCATA
>BBXU01002814.1:0-61072 GCA_001598975.1 Parachlorella kessleri
CAACTCCATGCAGCTGCAGCCATAGGCGCTTGTGTGGGGCTGCCTGCTATGTGGATGCCTGGGTGCATGTGTGCTCAAGGTACACACCATGGCAGCACAACAGCCCTACCCCACTGAAGAGTATACTACTGCCAAGCTTATCATAACACCAGCCCCCTTGCCACTTACATGTATTCAGCACAACCCAGGGTCCGCGTGCGCAGGTATTGCTCTGTGCACACCCGGCTCAGGCCAAAGTCCACGACCTGCAGGACACGCCACCGCCCCAAGGCTGTTGGTCAGTCAGTCAGCGGCACCGTGGGAGGGCACATCCGACCGATCATTGACACCAAGCCAGGCTGGGCAGAGGAGACGCACAGTCCCCCCCAGGGAAGGAATCCAATCAGATACTCAGCAACCCCACTGGGTTAAGCCGTGGTTGGCTGACATACTAACCCGGGGTCGCACACCCGCACAACGCAGGCAGGAGGGCTGGCTGACCTTGGCTGTGAAGCCCCTGGCATCCTTGTCGCTGGTTGTCAGGAGCACATTGCCGCCTGCAGCACACAGTGCGGGCGGCGGTCAGGCAGTCACTCTGCCAGCCATGCGAGTTACTCCACAAGAAGGCAGGCTGCCACCAGCACGGCAAGCTGCCTGTTTTGCTACCCCCTCTCTCCAGGTCTCACCATTCTCACACACATGCCTTGCCACTCCTTTCGCCCCTCTCGCTTGGCGCCCCTCGACATGCAATGCCCGGTACCTGCCACCCCCAAACAACCCACGGAGCGAGCGAGCAGGTGAGCTAGGCGCCCCACCTGTCAGGTCCCCGTGCACCACGTTGTGTTCATGCAGGTACTGCAGCGCCGCGGCAATCTCCTGCAGGGTCTGCAGTACCGCCACCAGGTTGGGCTGCTGCTGCTGCTGCGCCTGCTGCGGACCCCCGGCCCCCTGCCCCGCCAGCGCCGCCGGCTGCAGGAACGCGCCGCGCTCCACCGCCGTCAGCAGCGGCCCCCGGTTGCAGTACTCCTGAATCAGCCACACCTCCGCGTTAATCAGCCGCCCCGCCCCCTCCGTCTCCCCCTGCCGGGCCGCCATGTCGCTCAGCAGCCAGCTGGTGCCGGGGGACAACGTGGGGCTGGGGCCAGCGGGGGGCGAGGACTGGTGGCCAGGGGGGGAGGCAGCCCTCTGCTGCTGTGCATGCTGTGCCTGCCCGATGTCTTGCCACTGCTCCCCGTGCTGTGGCGGTGTGCCTTGGTGGGAGGCGCTGCCAGACGTGGGGCTGCTGCCTGGGCTGTAGCCCGCGGCCTCCTCCCAGGACAGCCGCTCCTCCGCTGCCCGCTGCTGCTGGTGCTGCTGCTGCTGGCGTGCAGGCTGGGTCCTGGGCAGCGCGGGCGGCGGGGGTGTAGGCGTGGGAGAGAACTGAGGCGACGCAGGCCCACTGCCGTCCACCTGCAGCGCGGCACAGCGGGCAAAGCACACCTAAGTGCGCACCCAGAGTCTTGTGGCGCAGGGAGCGCCAACTTTCAACGTGCAACATCTCCGCAACACCCACCCCTTCTCCCCACCACACCTGCCGCATCAAACAAGAAACCACGCCGCCAACACTCGCAGACACCCGTCACCTACTTACACCGTTCCCTGCTCTCCACGCGTGTGTTGCGCACCCCTCGGCCACTGTACCTCCTTCTCCATCTCCCAGACTTCTCGAACACACATATAGGGGGCACACGCAAGCTCCCTGGTTCCACAGGGCCCACCCACCTGCAGCCGCCTGACCGCATACTGATAAGTGTGCACCACGTTGGGGTGGCTCAGACTCGAGCTCAGCTGCAGCAGCGAGGGGGACAATCGCCCTCTCAGTGGCCGCCTCAAACAAAAATTCGGCTGAATGGAGTCATCACACAGCATGAGTGCAAGCAGGCCTAAACTGCGCAACAAGGTGACATACTTAGAGCAGCAGCAGCGATAGTTCTCACGGTCCCACGACCGGCTCCTGCGACAACGCGTGCCCTTAGGACATATACTGGGAGATACAGGACACTTAGCTAGGCAAGCCCGCGGCAGGCAGGCAGGCTGCCGGCCCCACTTGCCCATGCATGGTTGTAAGACTCATGACTGACCCCCATGTCTCTTGCACCTCACGCGTGTGCACGGCCCCAGAGGGGATCCCAGAGTGGACGGACCCCTCACCCTGCCCACACCTGGCCACAGGCCTGCCACCAAGCCCCTCCACCTCTTTGACACCCGTCCAACGCCTGCCACCAGGCCCCCCTACCTCTTTACCATCGGCCACAGTCCTGCCACCAGGCCACCTCAGCCAGCCAGCGAGCCAGCCTCCTGGCGCATGCACTCACCACGCCCTCGAAGATGGCGTTGCGAGCGTGGGCCACGGTCCCCACCGGGTTGCCCGCCTCGTCCACCTCCTCCTGGTACTCAACCACCTTCACAGCCACGATGTTGCCGTTCCAGCCGCCGCGGTACACCTGCGTGCCAGTCAGCACAGCAGCTGAGCGTAGCTAGGGTTTGTGTGCCGAGAAGGACACGTGCCGTGCATGCAGCGCCTGGGCAGAACATGAAGCAGACGCCCAGCGAATGCCTCCCACCTCCGCCCGCCCCAACACGGTAAATGCATGCGTGTATTTCAGAGTGCACGCCACGCCCATGCCACTGCCAACGCTCGCAGCACCTGCCTTGCCACCCAGCATGCCCAGCAGGTGTGCATCAAGCAGCCCCGGCGCTGACTGCCTACGCCCACATGCCCCCCTCACCCGCCCATAAGCGCCACGTCCTATCAGTGGCCCGAGCTTCACATCCACAAATGTGCTCGGCATGGCCTGCCGCAGCGACGCCAGGTGCTGCTGCCGCTGCAGCCGCGCCGCCGCGGCGGCGGGGCCCCCAGCAGCGGCTCCCCCCTGCAATATGTCCCACATACCGCTGCCAGCTGTCGCCAAGCTGGCAGTTGCTTCAGTGACTGCATCGCTAAACGGCCCTCCGCCCCCGCTAAGGCTGCTACCGAAGGACATTTCAGCCAGTGGACGGCCACCTGCCACCGCTGCCCCCACGCTGCCGCCGCTGCCCCGCCCGCTGCCCCGGCCGCTGCCGCCGCCCCCGCCCTGGGGCCGCCTACTGTTGGGACGCAGGATGGCAAAGTAGAAATTAGCAGGGGTAGCGACTACTGGGCCCAGCGCTTCGCCAAACCCACTGTCGGCAGAAGCACTTGAAGCAGGCACGGCAGCCCCGACAGGCAGAGCCGACTGAGCAGGGGCCCTGCTCGTGCTGCTGGTACTGGCCGCAGCTGAAGCTGCTTCGTTGGATGGTGCAGCAGTAGGCGCGGGGTCTGGCGGCTGGCTGTGAGCGCCCGTTTGGGACTGAGAGTAGTTGGAGGCACTGGTGTTGGAGTTGAGGGTGGTGGCAAAGCCCGGCTGCGTGGCAGCAACTGCAACCGCCGGCTGCTGCCCCTCAATGTTTGCAGGCCTGCACAGCCAACCACAAAGGTCTGTCCAAGGGAGCAACCTTGCTGGGGCGATGTCGCAGGGTCACACAGACGCACCCCTCACGGCAGCCAACACTTCGGATCGACCTGCTGTGACTTGTTAAACTTGCTCCCTGCCAGCTGGTAAGGCTCACCCCCAGCAGCACCCACCAGTCTCCATCTGCGACACGTCTTCACACCACAAGCACACTGCTTAACCCACTATTCTCTTCCTCCCCGCATGGCCTCCACTGCCCCGCCAATGCCGCATCCTACAGCTACCCATCCGGCCAGACTTCTGCCCATACCCCCTCAACCTGTCAATCGCCCCTCCACCCACGGGCACCGCACCTGAAGTCCACCATCAGCATTTTGGGCGTGGTGGTGTAGATGGACTGCAGGGTGACCTGCACCGTGAAGGGCTGCCTGGCAGCCAGCGAGGCAGCAAAGTCCTCCGGCGCCACGCCTTGCACGTAGAACAAGTCCCAGAAGCCCTGGCCGGTGGCCTCGTCCTGGGGCAGGCCTGCAGGGCCAGCAGGGCACAGCACAGCACAGGTCAGCACAGCATACACGGCAAAGGGTACTGGATTGATCATTGATGATGCAGGGGGGGTTAGCTAGCAATGCTGCTGGCTGGCCACAGTCTTGCTCACCCGACCCACACACACCATCCACCGGAGCAGGTCCCCGATTCCATGACTGTTTCTCGGACTCTTCATGCCCGTCACCAGCCGCACCATGCAAGCGGATCTCCCTGTCCATCATGGAAAGCGTCTCACACCCGACCAGCACTGGCACCCCAACCGTCGCTGATGTGGCGCCGGACTCAATCGAGCCGACCCAGCACACATAGCAGCACCGGCCCAGCCGCCCGCCTCGCCTACCTGACACCATCTGGAAGGCGGCATTTGTATACAGCATCTGCCAGCTGGCCGTGCCAGCATCCAGCAGCGCAGCGCCCTCACGAAACGCATCTACCGCCCCCAGCAGCTGCTCCTGCTCCGCCTCCTTCAGCACCCCCAGCGGGCCGCCCCCGCCGTCCCAGCTGGTGCCGTTGGCCGCAGCCCCAGAGCGGCGGCTGTTGCGCTGGCTGTCGGCCCGCCCGCCCAGCCCCTGCGCTTGCTGCTGCACCTCCTGCTCCCGCTCCAGGCCCTGGTACTGCTGTGCCCAGTGCAGTATGCCGCCGGGGTTGACGGGGGCGCTGGAAGGGGGGGAGCCAGGCCGGCTGCTGGCCTGCGACTCAGGGGGGATGGAGCTCCGCCGCCGAATATGCTGCTGGACCGCGGCCTGGAGAGGATCCAGCCAGCCAGGCAGCGAAGCGTCCTGTGGCCCGGTGGGCGTGGGCGGCCGGGCTGCACCTTCACCTGCAGACCGCGGTGGCTGCTGCCGCTGCGCTTCGGGCGGGAGTTGAAGCTCAGGCGGCAGCTGGGGCGGCTGGATGCTGTCAGCAAGGTCCAAAGACGCCCGTTGTCCTGGTGGCGCGGCCGAGAGGGATGCCTGCACCCCATTCATGGAGTAGGCGCTAGTTATGGGATGTTTGCAGGGGCCTAGACCCTCAGGAAGGTGATGTTCACTTGCCATCGCCTGCCGTGTCACTTCTATCTGTCAACTAATCTATCACAGCCAAACACGCATCAGACCCAAAACACACGTAACCCAGAGGAGCTGCCAGGCGCCCTTGCTGCCTGCCCAGCTTATCTACGATTTCACGCGTGCCACTGCAGTCCGGTCGGCACAACAGCTCGAGGGGTACAAGCCAACTGACAAAGCGGCACCTACCTTGTCCTTCTCAAGCTCCTTGATGACCAAATCAGCAAACTGTTGCAGCATGTTCAGCTGCTCCGTGCCGAAGTCTGCATGTGGCTTCACATCCAGCAGCCGCCTACATCACAACCAAGCGATTGACGATTACGTCTTCATGGTGCAGGCAGGTGTCCCCTGCAAACAACCTCCGCTATCCTTGCAAAGCGACCTGGACCATAACCGACAACACGGTCAGGGTCCAAGCCTGATTACATCAACTGGGCAAGGCCTTCCGGACATACAGGGCCCGCTGTGCGTGCACCTCAGCGGCTGGCAAGTACTCACAGGAAGCCGTAGTGCTGCCTCTCCCCGCCTGCTGACACCAGGGGACAGCTGGCATAGAAGCGGAGGAAGGGCTCTCGCTGCACAAGTGGGCTGCTCCTGAGCTCTTCATGTTCCTGGGTATCTGGTACCACCTGCAGCACCACTCCCACATTCAGACGCCACAAGATGCAACACGGAACGAAGGCGGCAGGCTACACAAGTTAAGTGCGAGTACACATAGCCAGGTCTCCTGCCACCCTCTCCACACCATGGCTGCCCAGTGCCTTGCTGCAGTCACATGCTTGACAGGCTGCTGGTCCACAGCAGTACGGAGCTCACCAGGACAACTTCATGCTCTTCGAGCAGTGGCCACTCATCAAACTTGCTGCCATTTTGGCCACCACCGTTAAGGCTCGCGGGCGCCCTGCAGCAAGCCACCCTTCGGCCTCAAGCGTGGCATTTGCAGCCAAGGCACAGAGGTTTCCTCATCTTCGAAGGCAGGGAATTTCAACACAGGTTGCCGGAAAAGGTACTTGGCAACTTACCCTGCTTGACTGAACGACTGCCCCTGTGCAGCAAGACAAAGGTAGCAGCGGTCAGTGCACTGCTCAACATACTCGGCTTGCAGACAAGCTGGCCTGCGTACACCTGCTCTTAAACCACCCAAAAGAAGCCCATGCCTGCACCTGCGTTCCACTTGGGAGGGGCACTTATCTGTGATAGCCAGGCAAACGAAGGCGGCTGGGACGCCAAATACGGTGCACAGAAGGCGAGTTATGGAGTCGAAACGAGGGTCCTTAGAGGCCCGTTTGAGCTCCCCAAGGGAGCGCAGCAGTTCTAGCCGCTCCTCCTGGGTGAGGGGCCTAGCCACTGGAGGATACTTCCGGTCCGGCTCTGCCGACACCTCTGAGGAGGACAGGTCGCCAGAAGTAAACCCGGCCCTCTGTTTCTCGTGTACCTGCACGGAAAAAGATGCTGCAGGTTGCTGATCAGGTGGACGAGCCAGGCGGTTTCAAGGGGCCACTTCTCAGCTTCACACCTCCGCAGTCTTTTCCTGGCGCGGCCCGCTCTTGCTTACGCCGCACCCCATCCTGTCATGACTGTTAGGTAGTATTGCACGATCACGAGCTAATTTGCCGAGTCTATGGTCCCTGACCGTAGCGGGAAAGACACCTGGCACACTTTGGAGCCCGACTTGGGGGCCCCTCGCAGCTGGGTGATGGGCTTGCAGGGCCATCTCATACATGATTTACACAAGATCCGCAAAGCCTTCCTTATAGTCTGTCTAGTCATGACATGAGACTGCACCACCAGCCGAAGTCTTTAAGAGCTCCCAGAGTCTCACTTCGCCACTGCCGTAGCTGTGGGCGAGCATGCAGTTCAGTGTCCACCCCACGGGCAGCAACTAGTATGGGGTCACACCCACAGGTCGGTGTGACCCCCCGGTGACCACTTTGACGCTTAAGCACTGCTCATAACCTGCTTCTCACCTGCCGTCTTGGTGCCGCCGATTGGTGCAACAGCAGGAGAAGACAATGCTGCAACGCTTGGGGCAGAGCTTCAACTCAGCAGGTGTTGCCCTGTTTGCCAAGGTGGCCCTGGTAGGTAGACGGCTGGCAAAAAAGAGCCACACTTTCCTGCCCTTCTACTGATCTGTTGGGGTTTGGTGAATAATCACTATCACCCAAGGTGTGCGTCGCACCCGTAGAGATCACACAGCCCTGGTTGTGGTTCCCCAAGCTCACTTAAGATTTGACCAGCTGTGCTGTCCTGCCCATGCAGCGGGATCGGCCTCTGGCCCTTCCCCACTTGAGTGTGGCTGATATCCGCTGGATCGACTGGAGCAGACTGCGTGCAGCAGGCTTTGAGGGCTGTGTCTTTGACAAAGACAACACACTTACAGAGCCTTACCAGCTGGAGGTGCACCCCCATGCCAGGGACTCGTTAGCACGCTGCATGGCGGCTTTCAACGGCAGGCTGGTGCTATACAGCAACTCAGCCGGGCTCAAGCAGTTCGATCCAGACGGTGAGAGCATGTTCCGCCCAGGACTGCCATAGTGGTTTGTGAGCGCGCTTGCACAACAGCCAGGTGCTTGGGCTCCACTCGTAGATGGCAGGCAGCCAGCGTAGCCTGACGCATTCACTGATGGTGGCAGGCAGTGTGATCAACACCGCATGGGCTGCGAGGTGTTTTCCGAGGGGCATAATTGCCTGAACCAGTAGAGTAGCCTGATACCAGTACGGACTGGGTCACGAGGCGGGCCATGATATTGTACTGTATTTCTGGCAGGTAGTGTGATTTGCAATGAAGTTAACCTGGGACTGGCAGGGCGGCGTGCTACTTGGCAGCAGACAGTGCTCAGCAGAAGGGGTGGAAGAGTGAGGTGACACGTCAGCAACGCCAGTAAGACTGGACCAGAGCTGGAGCACTGCCATCACGTTGCTGATAACATCGTGGCGAGCCCGCAGGTGCTGAGGCCGCTGCCCTGGAAGCTGCTCTGGGGGTTCCCGTCCTGCGACATACTGAGAAGAAGCCAGCCGGGGGCCCTGATGACATGGAGCGTCATTTTGGGTAGGTGACTTGTTGATAGGCAGCACTGTAGGGGCCCTGGAGCGAACATATAAAAAGTGCTGTTTGCGGCCCTGCTCTCATAGAGTTGGACCCCAACCTCCGTGTCAGCAGCTGATACACCAGCTTCACACATATCTGTTTCTTGCAGATGCTCAGCTGAGAAGCTGATCATGGTTGGCGACCGGTTTCTGACAGACATTGTTTTCGGCAACCGCAACCGCATGCTCACCATCCGGCCCGCCCCCTTCACTTCCAAGGGAGAGCCTAAGGCAGTATGGGCGGTGAGTACAACATCCCTGGCCACAATCGAGCGATGCTGTCCCCTGTTGCATTTCGCCTCGTGAACATGCCTGCCCACAGTTATGTCCTTATAGCTGTCAAAGTGCTGTCTGAGACATGTACTGCAGGCGAGAGCAATAGAGCAGTACTTTGTGGACCGGTGGCGGGGCCAGGGTGTGAAACCTCCGCCACACCCGCTTGTGCCTGACCCAGACCGGCTCTCAGGCTTTCTTCGGCACCCGGATGAGTGGTGATGAAGTTTAGGTGGTAGACCTTGCGAGTGTACTGCAATATTCTGTAAGATGCAACTTTTATTAATGGGCAGGGACACAGACAAAGCATGTTTGGTTGGGCCAGCAAGTACGGTGTAAAGTTTGTGAACGCCCAGCCCACAGCTTGTGGTTGTCAGGCAGCATGGCGACAGCTGGTGGATGTCGCAAGGCTGCAACAGATGCCACCTTTATCCCAAGGGCCACAAACCGTGGAGCGTGTACATACATGGGAAACGAGCTCTTGCAGCGGCGCTCAAGCATGAAGGACACTTGAGCCATTTCGGGCGGCCTGCTTACATCTGGCACCGGGCTGGAGCACTCCTTTTTCGCACTGGTAGGCACCTCAGGGTTTTCCTAATTCTGGGGTGCTGAACTGTTGTGCAGCTCGCTCTCCTGCCTTGTCATCGGCCTGGCCATCCCCGGCCCCCCTCCTCCGGCGGCAGCGCTCACTGCAGTATTTTACTTCCTCCCAGTCCTGTAATTCAGGCAAGCATGCAGGGACAGAGAGCAGAAGGGCAACATCAGGACCAGACCTTCGTGGGTCTCATGGATTACGACTCAGGCAAGCCCCAGAGGCTGTCGATACAGTTCACCCCTACCTCACACCTATTCGCTACGTCTGCTATTCAACAAGTACCAGGACCAGAAATGAGAGAGAGATGTACAGGCAATGTAGACCACAGCTGCTACAGCCTCACCTTTGCCCACTTCTTCCTCCACTGAAACGGGCGCTTGCACACTTGGCAAACCTTTGTGGGCAAGTGAGACTTACTGAAAGTCTTATTTTTTGCTGGTTGCACAGCGAACTTGCAGCTGGTTCTGAGAACCAGTCCAAGGTTCATGGCAGGTGGCAGCCGCGAGAACCAGCCTCTGATCGTTCCATCATAGTCAGCGGACGCGTTGTGGTGGGCTTTTTCTATCGATTTCTAGGCACCGGACATGTCTGCCTCCCCGTGACTAAGGGTGACAGCCAAGCATGACATTTCGAACCAGCCTGCAGCTGGCGATGCGCCATTGCTCTCATTACTAGTGCATACCCATTAGATACGCACGCCTCTAGAGTTTAGGCAGTGATCGGACGCAGTTGTGATGAGGGCTGTGTAAGAGCAATGCTGTCGGCGAGGCAGTTGCGCGAGTACAACCACCAGCAGCCTGCACCGCAGGAGGGCACCAGCCATGTGCTGCCGCTGCAGCCTGGGCAGGTGAGGATAACCATCTCATAGGTAGTTTGCTGGCTTGCAGAGCACTATGGCTAGATGGTAGCTTATGTGTGCGCGCAGGCAGTGCCCTGGGCTGACCTGGGCAGAGTGCGGGTAGGGCAGAGCAAGCACCACTTGGTGGTGTTGCACAACACTGCTGCTGAGGAGCAGGTGCGCAGAAGCACACACACCTGTAACATCAGCAGGTTTCCGGCACTCTCAGTCGCTCAACCTTCTTTCAGTGTTTGCAGTCTGAATGCCCCTTCAGCCCAAGCCAGCCAAGCCCATTGTAAACGCACGAGGGCAGGTGTCTCGGACATGGGCTGGAACAAGTTCTCTGTTTGCCGTTTTGCAGGTAGCCTCTATTGATCAGTTGCCACCAGACTTCAGTGTTCGCAATGCTTCAGGGCAGCTTCTTGACACCTGGGAAGTGCCTGGCAGCAGCAGCAGCACACTACACATCAGCTTCACGCCTACTCGCGAGGGCCGGGTCAGGGGTGTACTTGTATTCAATTTTGCCGGCGGCGCAGAAGCAGGCCGGCTGGCAGTTTCAGCGGTTGCTGTGGGGGATGCAAAAGCGGCGCTCCCTGCTGGGCCTGGAGCACTGGTGACACGACAGCTGTCTCGTCCTCCGGCGCCAAGGTTGCCATTGCCATCACAAGTGCTGTCAGACAGGCTTCCCAGCCTGCCAGCAGGACAGCATGGCGAGAAGCGGGTGCGTGCAGCAGCTGGGCTGGCAACCCCGAGAGGCGCAGCCAGTACAACCATCCCAGCCATGGCAGCCAACCTCAACACTCCCAGCTTGCAGCCTGCCAAGAAGGCGCGAGACATGGGCAGCAGCAGGGCAGGAACAGTCCCACCGCCTGCTGCAGCTGCAGGGAGAGGGTTGGGTCCTTGGAGAGCTCCTGATCCAGCCACCCCAACTCACGCCGTCATGCGGCTGCGCGACCAGCCACCTGGGTCTGTGGAGGAGAACACCCCTGGGGCAGGCCCTGTTGTTCCAAGGTTGCAGTTGGGCCAGCTGCGGGCATCCCCAGGTGCAGCAGCAGCAGCATCGGCACCGCTTGGCAGCTCACGATTTGCACAGGAGCTTGCTGTAACATCCAGCTTTGCGGCACCACCCTCCAGCCGGCCAGGCGGCTCCCCAGCTCCTGGGTCCGCGAATAAAGGGGCACTGGTGGGCAAGACCTTCACCCATTTTCACACCAGGTACAGCATACTGCAGTATAGCGAAGAGGCATGCTAGGGTGTGGGGAGTTGCGCCCGGTGTTCTACGAGTACATATCAGGAACCAAGCTTGACAGCACTTTGTATACTTTGTAGCAGCAAGCTGTGCGCTACCCTTCCTGCAAGGGAAGAGCACCACTCAGCAGCGCTTCGGCCTTATGCTCCATGCCCCACGCACCGTTGGTGGGGAAAGCCAAGCTTTTCGATGACGCCGCAAGCTCCTGTGCCTATTGCTTGCAGTCTCTGGATGGATAAGCAGGAAACCGCCTTCAAGGCCTGGCTCAACACCATCCTGCTTCCCGCCACCAGCGATCAGCAAGGTGATGGCGGCCAGGCTGCCTTGGCCTCGCGGCGTCTGACAGCCAAGATGCGGGGCCTGCTCTGGCGCATCTACCAGCGGGACGAGCAGTTCCGAGATGTCATGCTGCGTGTGGAGCAGAGGGTGGAGGGGGGCCACCTCAGGATCAGGGACGAGGTAGGTGGCCAAGACCTGGGCCGGGGCAGCAGCATACTAGCAAGAAGAAGGCGACAGCCCTGTGTTTGAAAGTTATAAAGAGGGGACCCTTTGGTTAGCTGACCCACGCACAAAAAGCACATCGAGTGGAGGTCATCAGTTGAGATGGAGCAGGGGCTGAGTTCCTATTGGCTTGCCCACCGCACATAAAAGCTAGGTAGCTTGCTGCCTGGGTTCATTCAGGTTTTGAACCAGGCTCATGCAAGCAGGGAAGGTAGTAGCGGAATGGCATCTGCTCTTCCTGCAGGAGTCGTGCCTGAAGAATCTCAAGGAGCAGAGCAGAGTGAAAGAGGTGCTCCTGTCGTACCACCCCTTCTGGCTGCGGCTAGGCATGGAGGTGGTTGTGCACAGGGCAGCAGCTGGTGAGCGAGGGGCCGCCTGATGTAAAGCAAGCCTTCATACCTTCATCCGTACATTTCACTAGTCGTAAGGCAGGAGCTTCACCTAGGCACCTGTGCAGTGACAACTGCCAGCAATTTGTTTGGAATCCCAGGCAGGGACTAGAACTCCTACTGAAGAAGCGGCATGCATGGATTGCAAACTTATCATAAGCAAGCCCCACCTGCTCTGGATTGCTAAGGAATGGCATGCTCCTCCACTCGCTGCTTGCAGGCAGCGACACTATGCTGTCCCAGGCTGACCTGGAGGTCTTCATGCGGGAGCACTTCCTGAGGGACCCTGAGCTGGCCAAGGGGCATGCACCAAACAGGGCGGTCAATGGGCTGCTGCCCAAGGCATACTGGGTGCGTGCAGCATACTACAGGGGTGGAGGGCAGGGCTGGGACCCTGCTTGCACAGCCGCTTTTCTCTTAACTGTTGTGCCCAGCAGATTTGGTCCTTCTCTAGATTGGTGCGAGGCTGCATGCCCTTGCTTCTAGTGCACTAGGGAGAAATACAAAAGTAGCTCTGTGTCCAAATGTATGCCGTGCAGGTTCAGCTTGGGCAGCTGGTTCTGTCCCGGCTGCTGCTGCTAGTTGCTCTTCTGGACCGTGCCATGGTGGCACAGGCCCTGCCACAGGGCGTGCCGCTGCTATTCGCCCTGCGGGGCAAGGTCAAGGGCTCTGCGCAAGTGAGGGCATGGCAGCTACATCTTGCCTGCATACTCTCACTGGTGCATTCTTAGCCTGCATTTTGACTCAAATACCTGCGTCAGCTGGGCTATGCATGTATGTCTGTTTGGAGCTCACTGGGGTAACGGATGCAGACAAGCCCAGCCAGGCTGCTCGAGCCTGCTTTGTAGGTGCTGCAAGCCATCCTGCCGGGGTGGCTGTCAGGGGAGGGCGACCTGCTGCGCAGCCTGGGTCGGCTAGGCTACAAGCTGCAGTACGAGCAGCAGCCCAAGCGGGAGCTCAGCTTTGCCGTGACTAACCTGGCCGTGGACCTCAGGGATGGGCTGCGGCTCTGCAAGCTGGCAGACACCCTGCTGGGTGGGTAGTGAGAACGGTGGCGCCAGCTAGTGTGGCTGTTGGTGGTTGCCCGCAGTGTAAGAAAGGCACCAGTCTTCACTTCGACCTGTAGAGTTCCCCCACTGTCGAGCCATACGGGCCTTCGTTGAGGGGACATGTTCAACCTTGGCACTCAGTTGTGTGCAGGCACGGAGAGACTATTTGAGCAGGCGCGCTTCCCTACCGACAAGCGGCCAGTAAAGCTCCACAACGTGCAGCTGGCGCTTGGGGAGTTCATGAAGGCAGGCTTGTCCTTGGAGGTCAGTACAACAGGGAGCCAGAGTTGCTGTCATGCATGGTTTAAAACGTGCTGCAGCGCATGGTGGTGTGTTCGATGTGCGCGTGCTTCTATGCATGTTTCAGATAGTAGTGCAGTCTGCTGTCGCCTGATTATGCACGCCTTCCCTGGTCGCTATCAACTCCCCTCTTAGGTGCAGATGGTTGGTTGGAGTGACAGCGTTAACAGGCACGCAAAGGTTGGCAACCTCTCATGCAGGGCATGAAGACGCTGAAGGGTCCGTCCAGCTTGCAGCCCATGGACATCATCGACGGCGACAGAGAAAAGACGCTCAGCCTCCTATGGCGCCTCATACTGCTCTTCCAGCTGCCACAGCTAGTGGACCCTGCCGCTGTTAGAATGGAGCTGGACCGCGTAGCACTTGGCAAGACAGCTAGCAGTGGCAGTGGCGGCAATGGCAGATCAGGGAGCAGGCTGGGAGGCAGCCTTGCCCATGCGGGCGCCAGCTTGGGAAGGAGTGTGGACCATGTCAGCTTGCTGCTGGAGTGGGTGCAGGCAGTCTGTGCCGAGTTTGGAGAGGCTGTGACCAATTTCACCACGGCCTTCGCCGATGGGCACGTCTTCTGCCTGCTCGTGAGTGGATGGTGATTGGTTCCTGCCAGTGGCCTTGCTCGCTCCCTGGTAATGCTCGGCTGGGTTTGCTCAGCAGCGGTGTGGATGCTGGGAATGGCAGCTGCGGAAATGGGTTATGCAGGTAGGCTGGGGGGTGACACATCAGCTCGATCCTAACCCCTGCAATATGTCCTAGGCTTCATACCTAGGCACACCCCTGCTGCACAGGTCCACTTTTACCTGGGGCCGGCCTACATGCCCAGGAAGGACATTTACATTGCGGCAGCAACTGCGGGGGCAAGCAGGGAAATTGACTCGCCCGCCACCAGCGAAGATGACGAGGATGATGCAGGTTGGGTGTCATGGCCTGCCACTATAGTTAGGGGTTGCACCATGCCCCCCATGCTCCCTGTGGTGGAGGCAGCAAAGCTGACTGGCTGAAAGGCGACCTTGGCTCGTAGTCAATCCTTGAGCACTGTTTTCGTGATCCATCAAACTGCGAACCCCTGTTCAAGGGACCTTACGCAGCCAGGCTTGGCCATGCTGAACCCTGCAGGCTGGCGGGCCATGCACCGCGGGGAGGCCAGCTCTGACCCCGCACAAGCTGCCCACCACCGCCAGGGCGTGGCACACAACTTTGACCTTGTGCACCGGGTGGCAGAGGCTCTTGGTGGAGTGCCCATCATGGTCTCAGGTATGCCCTCATGAAGTGACCATAATAAAGGCACACAGGCCATGTCGGTGCAACATCAGGTTTGGGTTGCTGGGGCGGTGCAAGTACAGGATGAGCAGTCTCCAGTGCTGCATGGCACAGGTTACTAATTCCTAGCCAGGTGCATTTCTGACCCACCCTCCCTGTTTTTTGCGCTCTCGTTACACCCTTGGGGCTTGCGGTGCAGCTCAAGACATACTGGAGCATGGTCCAGATGAGAAGGCGGTGGTGCTCTTTACGGCCTTCCTGTGCCGCCGCCTGCTTGAGATGAGCCGTGAGGAGCGGGCTGCCATGGTTGTGCAGCGGCTGTGGAGGCGGCGGCAGCTACACAAGCCAGGTGGGTGGGCCCCCGCGTTCGGTTCCTGCCAGGCATGGGGCTATTGATATGCATGGCAGTGAAGGATCAGGAGATGCGCAGGTGCATGAAAGTCCTCCACCTAGAGACTGCTCAATCTGAACGCAATGCGGACTGCTGCAGGCACCGCCCGTGCTCACCTGCACCGCTGGATACATGCCGCCAGCGTCGTTCAGTGCGCGGCACGTGTGTGGCTGCTGCGCCGCGGCCTGCAGCGGTTTGCAGAGGGCCGCAGGCGCTTCCTGATGGCGCTCACCAGGCTGCAGGCTGCCTGGAGGGCACGGCCTTACCGCCGGCAGTACTTGCAGCTGCGGGCAGCAGCATTGCATGTCCAGGTGGGCTGTGAGCTTAAACACCACCCTTATACCACGCAGTCACAGCTAAGCTCAGTGACTCACAAAACAATCCTTTCCTGCCTGCCTTTCTTCACATGGACGGTTGATGTGGAGGAGGTTGCTCATAAAAGCACATGCCTTGAAGGAAGGATTGTCTTTGCGTGCCTGAAGAAACAACTCCCCCTGCCTTGCAGGCTGTGTACCGCGGGAAGGCGGAGCGGCGGAGGGTGTTTGAGGAGCTCGTGCTGCCGGACCTGCTAGCAAGGGGCCTGCAACAGAAGCGCCGCCTGGAGAGCAGCAGGTCAGCATTGCTCTTTGCCTCCTTACGATCCTGCTGACCAGGTCGTGCTGTCATCATTGCAGCTGTCACCACTGAGGTTAAGACTTCAGATGTCTACTATTTGGTTCATCGGAAGGAGTGCTAAAGATTTTAGGGGTGCCCCTTCTTGCAGGTACCAAGGCAGGCTGCTGGCAGCAGCGGTCGCTATGCAGGCCCGGAGGAGGGGCTCAGCGCAGCGGCGGAAGTACCTCCGCCAGCAAGCAGCAGCGGTCCAGATCCAGGCAGCCGTCCGGCGACGCCAGGCTAGCTGCAGCTACCAGCAGTTGCGCAGTGCAGCTGTGGTATTCCAGAAGTGCTGGCGACGACGACAGGCCATGCTCCTCCTGCAACAGACCAAGGCAAGCGCTTCTTGGTTGAGCAAGTGGGCACCCTTCTGGCACGCATCTTTCGTAGAGTGTATGTTCCTTCGACACAAGATGTCACCTGCTGGTCTTGCAATTGCAGTGGTAGGAAGGGCAAAGGCGTTCGCGCGCGTCAGCGTGCTGGTAGGGCATGAGAAGATGACATGTGTCTGACTTGTACTGCAGGCGGCTGTCAGGATACAGAGGCATTACCGCGGCCATGCGGTTTGCCAACAACTCAAGGCCCAGCATGCAGCGGCCACAGACATCCAGGCATGCTGGCGTGCGTACAACCAGAGGCAGGCCTTCCTGCAGCAGCGTGCAGCAGCCGTGGCACTGCAGGCAGCTACCAGGGCTTGGAGTGCACGGAGGAGCTTCCTTCAATTACGACAGGTACTGACCCCGTCTATTGCGTAGCTGCCCCAGGCCGGCAAATGCAACCAACTGTACTTGCACTGATGGCAAAGTACTTGCCTAACTGCCATCGCAGGCGTCCATCACACTCCAGCAGTACTGGAGGGGCTATGCTGTGAGGCAACACCTTGTAAAAGAGCGCAGGGCAGCGACAGCCATCCAGGTGACCTGCCATTGCGATTGTGGACAGCACAATTCGTCCATGTGGCTCTTCTGGTTGCACTTTGAACGCTGTTTGCACTTTGCACACGTCAGCAACAAGCCATCTGCTTCATCTACTATACTTTCTGTCCATGGGTCCTGTGAATCTGCAGGCCATCTGTTCAGGATGTTACCTCTTTTGCCTCCATGCTTTCAGGCAGCATGGAGGTGCTACACTCACCAGCAGCAGCTTGCACGGCTCAAGGCAGCAGCCATCTTCCTGCAGAGCCTTGTGCGGCGCAATGCAGCCATGCAGCGGCTGGCTGAGGCCCGGCATGCTGCAGTGTGTATCCAGCGGCAGTGGAGAGGCTACACCGTCCGCAGTCACCTGGTTCACGAGAGACAGGCAGCCATTACGATACAGGTGGGATATTGCCCTTGGGGAACTAGTCTTGTATAGTACTGTCAGATACACCTGCATCACACTGAGCTGCTCAAGCGGTAGTGTCTAGGCAGCCTGCCGCCATCCTGCTCAGAGCCCAGTACACTGCTGCGCTTCTGGCAGGCACACCTATGTTTGTAAGCTGCTGCCCTGCAGGCTGCCTGGCGGTGCTGCATGCAGCGGCGACGATTCTCGCAGCTACGGGGAGCAGCCATCCTCCTGCAGAGCCTGGCACGGCGCAACACAGCAGTGAGGTACCTGCAGCAAGCTCGGCAGGCAGCCGTTTGCATGCAGCGGCACGCTCGGGGCCTGCTAGCCCGGAGACAGCTGCAGCAGCAGCATGCTGCGTGTGTGCGCATCCAGGCAGCTTGGCGGGCCAAGCGTGGCCGACTGCACTTCCTGCGGCAGAAGCAGGCAGCCATACTGCTCCAGGCCCACGTGCGCAGGTCAGCTGTCCAGCGGCGGTACCAGCAGCTTAAAGCAGCAGCAGTCTGCGTGCAAAGCTGCTGGCGGGCCAGACAAGCCAGGTTGCTGCTCAGGCGGCACAAGGCGGCTCGGTCTTTGCAGAGCCTGTGGCGCGGCTACTCGATGCGGAGGCAGCTGCAACAGCAGCAGACGGCAGCCACTCGTCTTCAGGCGGCGTGGCGTGGGTCACATGCACTGCGGCACTTCCAGAGACAGAAGCAGGCAACAATTCTTCTGCAGGCTCAGTGGCGGGCTGTGCGGGCCCGGCAGCGCTATCAGCAGCTCAGGGCAGCCGCGATCTGCCTGCAGGGCAGCTGGCGGGCCAGGCAGGCCAGGCTGCTGCTCAGGCAGCACAAGGCGGCCCGTTCCGTGCAGTGCGTCTGGCGAGGACATGCAGTACGGATGCAGCTGGAGCAGCAGCGGGCTGCAGCGACGCTGTTGCAAGCCCATGTGCGGGGCACGCAGGCTCGCAAGCAGTACATGCAGCTGCGGGGCGCAGCCCTGTGCTTTCAAAGCGCATGGCGGGCGCGGCAGGCGAGGCGGCTCCTCAAGGAGCACAGGGCTGCGCGGACAGTGCAGCGGGTGTGGCGTGGCCACCGGTTGCGAATGGAGCTTCAGAAGCAGCGCACGTCCGCAGTTGTTGTTCAGTCAGCATGGCGTGGCTTTGCCACAAGGAGGTGGCTGCAGCAGACCCAGGCAGCCACCACCATACAGCGGTAGGCTGCTTGTGGTAGTGTGTTAGGACTTGATGAGACCCATTTTTTTCTCTCGCCACATTATCCAACAAGCGTGATAGCACTTCGCTATATTGGACAAAGCTGCCCATGCATATTTTTACATGCTGTGGCTTTTTCCATGGTGGCTTGGTGGTGCAAGTATTACCACTTCACTACTTCCGCAGGTATGGCCGAGGTTTCTTGGTCCGGCGGCAGGCAGCCCGGAATCTGGAAGCCGCTATCATCATTCAGCGCAGCTACCGGCGGCATCTGGACTGGAAGAGGTGTGCTGGCAGCTCTTGCACTATGTAGACATGACGTGGAGTGCTGTGGCCATGGGGCTAAGATCAAAGCGCGTTGGTGGTTCTGTTGACCATGCACGACTTCTGGTTCGTCATACTTGTGCAGGCAGCGGGCCATTGAGGCCATGACACGGCAGATGAGGGAGCTGGCGGCCACCATGCAGCTATACACAAAGCGGGCGGCAGCAGCCCTGCGCATCCAGGTGTGGCAGAAGGGAGCTACCTTGCCTAGAAGTTTTTGAAAGCCTTGCAGCTTACTATGGCTCGTAACGGTAGAACCAAGGAGCCCACCAGGGGCTTTTGAGGGCTGTAGAGCAAGGCACAGTACAGGCCCTTCAATCCGCCTTGCACTCTCTGCTGCAGGCTGTCTGGCGGGGTTACACGGCGCGCAAGGTGTATGCACTGTTGGTTTGGGAGCACCAAGAGAAGCTGCGGCTTGAAAGGCAGCGCCAGGCAGCGGCTCTCGCTGTCATCGCTCCCTGGGCTGGAGTGTTCCGAGACAGAGTGTGGTTCCTGCGCGCCAGGTAACTGGAGGGCAAGCTGTGGGATAGTGCCTGAATGGCGCTTGCTAGAGCCATGTCATTTGTTGTTGTATACACACTGGCATGCTTGTGGGTTTCGTGGATAGATGAGCGTGTGCGCTACAGCACAGCAGGTAAACCAGGGGTCAAGCCTACGCGGCTGCACACCGGTTCGACATGCTTGCAGGAGGGCTGTGCGCGTTCTGCAAGGCTGGTGGCGTAAGCAGCACGCACAGCGAACAGCAGCAGCAGTCACCATGCAAGCCGCTGCACGTCGCTACCTTGCTGTCAGGCGCCTGGACTCCAGCAAGAGAGCTGCCACGCTAGTGCAGGTGCTGTTTGCCAACTTACACTATGTTATATGTGCAACAGTGCACAAGATGAGTGCCTGGCCTTCCAGGATGAGATTTCCACTACACCTAGCCCTGACAGGTGGCTGGTGCACCCTGTGTGGTTCGCAAGCCAGCCAGCTTTTGTGCCACAATGTTCTGAGCAAATTATACAATTGAAAACGTGTGGTCCCAGCAGCACAGCTAGTTCTCTAGGGACGAGGAAGTGAAGTTGTTCTTACTAGATATTGAGCTCGTAGTTCAAAGCTTCAGCTGCTGCTCATCTGCTGCAGGCGGTGTGGCGGGGTTGGCAGGTTCGTGCGGGGCACCCCAAGGCCAAGCGCATGGCTGAACTGCGGCGTCGGCTGGCCCGTGCCCATGCCGGCGCCGTGGGGCTGGCCCACAGGTCGCTGGCTGGCAGGACAGGGGCAGCGCTGGAGGGCTTGCTTGCCTGTACCCACCTCGGCTCGGTGAGTGTGGGGAGGGGGTTGTGAGGTAGGGGTGGACCTTGGTGCTTTGCCGCCTTGCCTGTAAGCGGTGCGTAGCGGCTTCCAAGATGTGGACGAGTCTCTGCTGTCGTGGCTTCAAGCCAGCCTTGGCATTACGACAAATGCACGGTTTTGTGGTCGCTGGGATGGCAGAAAGGGTGGATGCCAACCATTTCCAACCCCTGCTCTTGCTGTGCAGGCCACTCCACACCTCGAGGCGCTTGCAGCCTGCACCGAGGCCAGCAACACCTGCTGCGACATGGTGGCAGCCGCCGGCGGCATGGCGGTGCTTTTGCG
This sequence comes from Parachlorella kessleri, assembly GCA_001598975.1. Classification (NCBI taxonomy): domain Eukaryota; kingdom Viridiplantae; phylum Chlorophyta; class Trebouxiophyceae; order Chlorellales; family Chlorellaceae; genus Parachlorella; species Parachlorella kessleri. Next base: position 20,075 of record BBXU01002814.1, read on the forward strand.
GCTGGTGCAATCTGGGAGCCGCGATAAGAGCTGCCAGGAGGCTCTGCGCTATGCCTTGCTATGCCTGGCCAACCTGTGCCGGCAGCAGGGCCGGGCGGAGGAGGTGTTTGAGGAAGAGGGGCTGCTGGGGCAGCTAGCCAAGCTGCTGGCGGACAACAGGGAGAGGGAGGTGGGTGCAAGCGGTGAAACACGGAAAAAAGTATGAGGAGTGTCATGTGCACACTGTGGCCACTGCTGCCTTCCATGCTTCTCTCTGGGCAAGGCCTCTGCAGGCTGGAGAGTCTCTGGATGGACAGCACAACCAGCAGCAATGACTTGCTCAGCAAGCGAATCCAGATGGAGCAGGGCACGCGGAGCCTGGTGCCTTCTCCCCAGGGCAACCTCTCACCCATGTTTCCCTGCTGTCTGCAGGAGGTGTTCCTTGCTACCTGCCTCCTGCTGCAGCGGCTGGTCGCTGACCCTGTCAGGGCGCGTGCACTGAGCCGGCAGGGGGAGGTGATGGCCAAGTGCGAGGGCGTGGCGCGCATGCTGGCCACGCGGCTTGGACAGGAGCATAAGTACCTCTCAAAGCTGGAGGGCCAGAAGGTGTGTTGCGGGAGGGCTCAAGGCATATTTGTCTGCAGTGTGACTAAATCTCGCTGATGGGGGCCAGGTTGCGACGGGGGTGCGTTTGTCTGCGCATGAGCTTTAGTATGACGGCAGGCAGTGCAATGTGCAGGTGAGCTGAGCTGCATTTGGCATTAAACATGGAAATGCACGTGACAGGAATTGGCATTTGAGATTGAAGATGGAAATGCGAGTGACAGGAAGGGGTCAGACAGCAGACAAGACAGCAGTGTGGCGGGTGCCGGCTACGTCAATAAGCAGGCATCACAAATTTGAGATTTAGATATTGATACACCTCGACGATGGACCCCATCTCCTTACAGGGGTCAGATGCGTCGGCCCGCCAGTCCACACGCGCGCTGGTGTCCCTGGGGCGGATGGCTCATCAGCTGAAGAAAGTGCTGGCAGCTACCGGAGCCCCTATACTGGTGGCACCCGTAGCGGCACCCGCAAGCCCTGGGGAGGGGGAGGCTCCGCTCACGCTAGGCAAGAACACCATCGTCAGGCGCACGCTGGCTGAACTACAACTGCGCTAAGGAGTGGCAAGCGGCTGTTCTCGCGCCGGGGCCTCAGCGCGGTGTACAAGGCTTTCGGACGTCTTGGACGCTTGTTTGTCACCGTCAAGCATGGGAAGGCATCTGTATGATTCTTGAGAGCTTGGTTGGTTGAGAGCTTGTGCGTGTGAAGGCATGTCTTGATGGCAACATGAAACCCAGGCTGCCCGTTTTGCAATAGACGGCATGGCTAGCCCGCTAATCAGCATGCATGCCGCACTCAAGTCGGACTAAACACGCTTGTCAAACATGCACTGGCACATGTCAATAACAAAGACTAGCCTTTCAGGCACTCGGCTAACCTGCCTAACTCGTACGCTCAACCAGCGCCAAAAAAGGGGGGCATACAGCCCAGATGCTAGTAGGTACACATGCAGCCAAGGCTGGGCCACCTGCTGGGGATTACCAATGACGGCCCACTATGCAGGTGGCCGAATCTTTGGCAGCCGCAGCGGCGAGTGGGGCTCCCTGATGCTGTAGTGTAGCACAAGATCGTCTGACCGCTTCCAGATCCACTGCTTCACCGCTGCCAGGCTGAAATCCCATGGCACCACCTGCAGTCATCACAGGACGACTTTAGGCGTGCTTACCCGTGTCGAAGGTTCTTGACTTGCCCATGCACACCGTACTGGCTAGCAGCACGACTGATCGTCCTCGCTGGTAAGCAAGGGTGGCGGAGCCGAGGGCCATTTCCCTCCCAACAGGCACCTCATAGCACTCACCATGCCATTGCAAGTGATAAGCAGCGGGGCGTCCTGCTGCGGCTGTGAAGGCGGCGCTGCTGCCCCGCCTATGCCGCCATATAGCTGCCGTATACTGAACCTGCTGCCTCCGCCACTGCTGCCATTACTGCTGGGGCCTGCGCTGCCGCTCCCTGCTGCTGCTGCTGCTCCTCCTGCTGCTGCTTGCTGCGCCTCCCACTCCTGCTGCTTGGAGGCGTCCCAGAACAGCGGCTCCTCCCGCAGGTTGATGCCCTGGTCCCCCATCTTCTTTATTACATAATCAGCTACCTTATTAACTCGCAGCACGCGCGGCGCGTTGAGCTTGCTTTGCAGCATGGACGGCAGCCCGCACCCCTGCGCCACCCAGCAGACCACTGTCAGCATTCACCGAGCGCAGCGCCCTTCCTCACCCTCCTTGACATGCACAGTGTGCAAAGCTGATCAAGTCAGCCAGGCAACCCATACCCCAACTCCTGCTGGCAGTGAGTGCAGGTTCTGTACAGGCATGCATGTTAGCGCCGAGCATAAAGGCTGGGAATTCGACTGCTGACCAAGGCCCAGCCCCAACAAAGCAAGGGTCCAGCACCACATGGGCAACCTTGTTCACCTCGATGGGGAACAGCTGGAAGGCGATCTTGAGCTCGCGCCCAATGGGGTAGGTGCCTCGCAGCACGCAGTCGGCCACCCACTGCAGCCACAGAGCCACCTGACCGGCCTCAGCGCACGCAGGAACCGCGCAACCATTCGCTACCATGGTCACGGCCTAGCCTGACTGCCAGCCTTCACAGCGCTCGGCAGCAGGCCCACACAGTGTAGTAACAAGGAGGGGTTTGCTAAGTGAGGGGCTTGCTGGAGGGCACCCTTCCATCCCAAGCCCCCTGCAAATTGCTTCCATCTGGCTTGCGCAGGCCCAGCTCATACCGCAAAACATCTGACACCTCCCAGCAAGTAGAGTGAGCCCCCTGCCGAGCCGGGCCCACCTGCGGGATCATGCCACCTTCTGACTCGCTCCCGTCAAAGTCATGCATGCTACGTCTCCACGGGGCGCTGTCGCCGCCCGACACCATGATGACTGGCGGCACCCGGCTGGCTATGCGGAAGGCAGGCAGCGGCAGACCGCCGGTGCCGCCGCCGCCATCGTCCACGCTGCAAGAGTGCTGGGCTAGCCAGTCAGTCCAGGCGCAGGTGCGGTTGCAAGCAAGCAATGCTCACCACAGCTCATTAGCAGTTGCTTGCATTGAAGTTGACAACACACCAAGTCTACAAACTCACAGCACACCCTGTCATTACATGTATGCTAGGTTTGGGGATGGGCAGGACCTGCAGCCACCAAGCACTTGCCCCACGCACCCATTGGCTTCCGTCATGCGCTCGTCCTGCTTCTGCTGCTGCTCTGCGGGCGAGCCAGGCGAGGACGCCTCCCCAACAACATCCCCCGCCGCCTGCCCATGCTGCTGCTGCTGCTGCTGCTCCTCCAACCCCACGCCTCGCTGGCTGTCGGCGACGCTTTGTGGGAAATGCCGCTCTGCCCAGCGCTCCGCCCAGGAGCGAAACAGCGCGCGCAGCATGTGCTCGCCAAAGTTGATCTTCAGGTCGACCGGGGCCTCGCCAAATCCCAAGTCCTGGGCGTACACCTCCGCAAGGAAGCACTGGGGCGTCTCCATGTGCCCCGCAAGGTTGCCTGCACCAGCGCGGGGGCCAGGTGGGTGGTGGGATGACAGACAGGATGAGGTGCCCCGCCCAAGGCAGGAGGCGACTTGGGGACAGTGAGGGCGCTAACTGCGATAGTGGAGTCAGAAAACGGCTATCAAAATGCCCTTCACAACAAGAACACCATTGTAGCCGCACACAACATCAGCTTCACCCAACAGCACGGCCGGGTACGCTTGAGGCGCTCACCTAGCTTGGTGTCGAGCGTGAACCAGGCCGACACGCTATGTGTCGGCTGGAACAGGTCTCGCTCCACGTCTTTGAGGCTACACCGCCCAAAGTCCTGCACAACTGCCCCTGCACCACGGAGCAGCGCAAGGGAACAGGGTCCTGGCCATGCCCTTGCACAAAAATCACTCCGGGAGCTTAAGCGAGGAGCATGCCTCAAGCCCCGTCTGCCGCCGTCCACCTGGCTTGCAAGTGTAGCATGACAGCCCTCCCGGCTTCCTTCTGCCAAATGGTGTTACACAAGCCCCCACCCAGGCCTAAAAGCACCCCTCAAACGCCTCCCTCGCTGGTACTCTGACAGTCTCCCCAATGTCTGTCAGTGAGCAACGGAGCCAACAACTGCCAGGCAGCAAGGAGGCGGTGCAGCCGCCTCACCCGCAGTGATGTCCCACAGCTGCACCCGCCCCTCCTCGTCCTGCGTCAGCACGTGCCGCCGGTCTGTGAGCACGCTCGCCTGCCGCAGCGGCGGGAGGCCGCGCAGGCTCAGCGCCGGGCGTAGCTGCTGGGGAGAAGGCAGCAGGGCACCTGGCAAGGCAAGGGAAGCAGCACAGGGACTCCCTCGTGGTCGCCTGCCAGGGTGCCTGCCTGGACAAAGCAACACTGCACAGTTCTCCTTGGGATGACACTCCGTAGACGGACAAGTTCCTCCCTGGCAACCTGTCGGCAAAGCTGCATGTTGTGCTACAGGAAAATAGTGCACTCGGCAGCCAACTTACCACCCTCGAAGACCATGCGCGCCCTCAGGATGGTGGTGTGGGGAGCTATAAAGCCTCTCCGCTGCTGCTGCTGAGGCGCCGAAGGCTGCTGCTGCTGCTGCTGCTGCTGTGGCTGCTGCTCCACCCCCGCTTGCTGCCTCTGCTGCTGGCCCCAGGGCGCGGTGGCTGCTCCTGGCGGCTGCTGGGAGTCCAGTGCCCACTTGTTAATGGAGGACGAGGATGTCGCGACCCACAGGCTGTCAGCTGCCGGGCTGACGGCCAGCTTGATGACCGGCTGCGACTCCAGCAACAGCAGCTCGCTAGTGCGAGATCCCAAGTGTGTCCTGCACACCATGGTCGGCTCCGTTTGAACTCTATGTAGCTTTTTAGCTCACGCCTCACAAAGAGGAGCTGGTAGATCAACCCTGCCTGCCATTCTCCATTGCTTCGCAGGCACCGCAACAAAGACGACCCCTTGTTGTCCACGCAGGAGTTCCCCTCTGCCCTACTGTCACCCGCACTCCCTCTCATCAACCACATGATACAGTCAGGGAAACCTTTACACAGTACTGTCAGCAACCGCCACACGGCCACCAACAGATTGACAGCCCATGGCCGTTGTCGTGCGTCCCAGCTTGCGGGCGGGGGTGCGCCCCTACTGATCCCAGCTTACACCAGGGAGACCCTGCTGGCCCCCCTCCCACACCTGTACACAGCCTTGTCCCTGCCACCGCTGTACGCCACTGCAAAGGCCGCTGGGTCCACGTGCAGGGCCCAGACCGAGTCGGTGTGCACCGCAAAGGTGTGCAGGCAGCGCTGCTGGCCCAGGTCCCACAGCCGCAGGGTGTGGTCGGACGAGCCGGACAGCAGCAGCGTGCCCTCCGCGTTCAGGGCCAGCGCCCTGCACGCAGAGACCTCGGCGGGGGGTTACGACATCCGCCTGGCGCCGCCCGCTTGCGGAGTGCGAGTTCGCTCGCCCTTGTGCCACGCAACGTCCAGGGAGTCCTCGCAAAGCCTGCCCTGCCCACGGTCTGGGACCGGGCCGGCCGAGACCCGCGTGCGTGCAGGGCCACTTCACATGCCAACAGCTGGCTGGTGGGGCCCGCAGGCAGCAGGAGACAAAGGCGGTCTACCTCTGCCACACCTCTCCGCCCAGCTCCAGCTCACCGCTCACCCGCCCAACACCCAGGGGCACCACCACAGGGCAGGCCACCAGCCCCACCGTTAGACCCAACCCGGCACACCTGACGTTATCGGTGTGGCCCTTCAGCTGCACCACCTTGTCGCCGGACCGCGCGTCCACGATGCGGATGGATGACTCGGTTGACCCCGCGGCCACCAGCACCCCACGCGCGTCCATGCCCACCGCGTACACGCTCTCCCGTACACCCTCGGCTTTGCGGGGGCCAAAGGCGGGGCCGTCCTGCTTTGGCAGGCGGTAGGCAGGGAGCTAGCTGTGCTAGGGCAGTCAGTGGCTTCAGAGGACAAGGTGAGCCTCCTTGCCTGCTCTCACAATACTCAGGGATCGAGCGAGGGCGTGCTGATGCTTTCTTCGGCCAACGGGCAAGGAGTATGCCACCCTCATCCCAGCCCCTACGGCCCGGTACCTGCCCAAAACTCACCCCTGGCCGCTGAGAGCGTCCCCCTCTCACGGGAAACCGCTCACACATACCAACGCCCAGCAGGCGCAAGAAGAAGTGGAAGCCCAGTGGGGCCCCTCCGCTTCAGAACACGGCACATGCCAGCTAGGGTGGCAAAACACCTAGCAGCTGACTCACCTGCGGTGCCAGAAGCACTTGCTTCAGTGCTGCCATGTCCCAGAGCATCACCTCCCCTCGCAGGCCCCCAGAGGCCAGCCGCCCAGCTGCCGGGGAGGCGGCCATGCACGTGACATAATCGCTGTGGCTGCGCAGCGTGGCCAAGCAACGCCCTGCACCCAGCCAGCCAGGCAGCTGCCAGTGATACTGGGACATACGGGGGACAGTCCAGGGGGTTTGCAAGGCCTCCAGCGAAATTAGCCCTGCTTTCCGGTGCTGCCGTCCCTTTCCAAGTGGTCAATGCCTTGCCACTGTAACTCCATCATCAAAAGAATGTTCTAATACAACAACAAAAAGACATACCCGCCCAACCTTCCGGCAACCTGTCCCCAGGCTGTACAGCAACCCAGCAACCTCTCCACTGCCTGCCATTCAGCCGACTGCTGGCACGCTCGCGCGCGCGATTGGCTTGCCTTCCTTGGCTGCAGACCACACCCTCAGGGTTCGGTCGTTTGAGCAGGACACCAGCAAGTCCCCCAGCAGTGCCAGGTCGTTCACCCAGTCCACGTGGCCCTCATAGTCGGCCTCGAGGCTGGGCTGCTGCTGCTGCTGGTCCGCGCTGCTGAGCGCCCACCTGCCAGGGGAGGCAAGGCAGGCTGAGGACAGCAGACAATGCTGGAAATGCTTGTCCGGGAACAGCAAAAAATGCAGAGGCAGGCTTGCAGGTACGTGCAAGGGCTTCCAGGGCTCAGCTGGCTTCAACCCGCCACACGCAGTGGGTCCATATCACGAGTTGTAGCTTGACTAACCGTAGCCTTAACTAGGCTGAGCGCAGGGCTGGAGAGACTGTGTGCCGCTACGGCGTCCTGGCCTTGCCTGGGCACAGGCACACATACTGTGTATGGTGCACGCACCTCTTGACAAGGGAGTCGCGGGAAGCAGTCCATAGCTGCTGGCCCGACTCCGACACCAGTACCGAGTTGATACCAGCACAGTGGTGGGGAGTGTCGCTGCGTCTGAATAGGAAGGATACTTTGCGCTCCTTCCTGCCCTTGGGACTGCTGTTGTAGCCCCCGGACTGCATGTGCCTGTTCCCTTGCACGATCACGGCTCCAGTGATGCCAGGAGCACCGGCGGATGAGTGTTTCGGCGCTTGGGCGAGGAAGTCAGCATGCTAATGTCCAGAACATAACATGTCAAAAGCCCGGCCGTGCCTAAGGTGAGCCCAGGTGTGCAGCACAACTGCAACGCCTCAACCAGGATGCAGAACTTCACAAGAGGAGTCCCATCCCAGTAAAACTTTACAATTGCAGCTCGGGAGTAAGCATGCGGTAGCAATTACTGAAAGCGCGGTACCGTGCAAGAAGTACGCTCGAGTTATTTTAGTTGCCAACCTGGTGCTGGTTTTGTATATAGGACCCAGCTACCGATCTGATTAACGCAACTAGCCACTTACTTACCTGTAAACTAGCGGTCCACTTGCTGCCTACCGAGCCATCTCATTCTCACCCTTTGTCTGCAGCTGGGGAGCCAATAACTGAATACTGGCACCCTGAATCAGTTGTTATCTTTCGAGTCTTGGCAGCCCTTATTGCACACCTGGCGTGGTGTCGAGGCTTTTGCTTCTAAGAGTTTGGAGACCATGTTTTGGAGGGTGAGCGAGAGCCGCAGGCCTGTACAACCCTGCCGCGCAGACGGCCCAAGCCTTGCCCATTCAGCCAAGCTCCAGTCGCGGAACGTAGCGCAGCTTTTGCGCTGTTGCTCTTTCTGACTGGTGATCAGCCTTGCCACTGCTTGGTAGCAGGTCCGCCAGAGCGTGGCATGGTTGTTGACCAGGGGTGCTTTAGTGCCTGCAGGTCAGCGGGCTGAACACAGGTAGAGGCTGCTGCTGCTGCGTCAAGCACGGTTGCTGGCGAGCAGGCTTGGGACGGCTGGGTGCTGTCTAGCTGTTGTTGCCTGATACTGATAAACCTGCGCCCATCAAGTCCAGCTGCCTGCGGTTCCTGCTGCAGCCAGCCCGGTGGATAGCATACTTGATAAAGACAACTTCACGTTAGAGGAGCTGCTTGACGAGGATGAGCTCATACAGGAGTGCAAGTCACTCAACGCGCGGCTGACTGCCTTTCTGAAAAAGAAGGAGACAGTGCAGCGACTGGTGAGGCGGAGGGGGCGCAGCTGGGGCAGTGACGTGTGGGGTGTGGCAGGCGAAGGTGGGGAGCAGCTGCAGCAGGCGCCTGAGATGGGGTCTGCTGGCAGCAGAAAGCATGGCACAGATGCAGCACCCACGACTCGGCGGCGTGGTGTCGTAAAACGGCACTTGCAACAAATATGGGCCGCTGTTGAAGGCTCGAAGGGTGAAAAAGTGAGCAGCCCTGGGGCCACTCCGCGGTGCCTTGCTCCAACATCAGGCGTTGCTTGTGTCTGTCTGCAGCTCCAATACCTGGTTGAGACGCCTGCCGGCAGTGATGACCCGAAACGCCACTTCAAATATCCCTTCGCGGCCTGTGAGATCTTCTGCTGTGAGGTGGAGGGCATTTTCAATACCCTGCTGGAAAATGAGAGCCTGCTAGACCAGCTCTTCTCCATACTGCAGGTGAGCAGTGGTTGGACATAGCGTGGGCTAGCTTTTGAAGCATGTACTTTTTTGTCTTTGGATGTGCTTTGTTTAAGGGATGCACGTGAGCGCTCAGTAGTTGTGAAGGAAGTGCAACTATTGCAGGTTGTGGGTGCAGAGCGGCTAGGTGGGTGGTTCCTTACGCACTCTTGCAATCTGTACGGAGTATGTGTGCCTACATGCTCTGAGGACACGCTTATCAACTAAGCCGGGCTTTCGCTGGGCCTTTCTGTCCCACTGCAGAATGAGCGGCCGCTGAACTGCATGCTTGCCGGCTACTTCAGCCGCGTGGTTGGGTCGCTGCTCTTGCGGCGCACGCAGGAGGTGATGCAGTACCTGCAGAGGCACCCAGAGCTGCTCGATCGCATGGTAGAGCATGTGGATACAACCTCAGTAGCGGAGGTGCTTGTGCGGCTCGTAGGCGCGGACGAGCAGCGAGCCTGCCTGGCCAACAGCCAGCTGCAGGTACGCGCAGATCTGCAGGCGGTTGCCTGGCTTTTGTGGTGCGCTTTGTACATCGTAATGCCTGCCAGGCTTGTAGGCGTAGGTTGGCTGGTTGTTCTAGGCAGGGCAAGGTGCGTGGGGTTGAAGGCGCTTAGCAGGCGGGCTGTGGCTGTTGCTTGACAAGATGTCGCATGTGTGCTATCTATGTGCCTGGGGGTGCAGCTGCCAGGCAGCTGCAGCTGGTTTCGAGTCAGCGACCCAGTGCACTGTTCCGTGGTCTCCACACAATCCATCCCGCTGTCTGCCTTGCAGTGGCTGAGCGAGACGAACCTGTTATACCAGTTGCTGGGCAAGTTGGCGCCCGACCAGCTGGTGGAGGCTCAAAACAACGCAGCCGAGATCCTGGCAGCCATAGCGCAAAGCCAGGTGTCGCCCCTGACGCGCAACCTGGCCTCCCCAGAGTTCATTGAGCAGCTTTTTCAGCGAGCGCTGGCCCCAGAGGGCGGTGTGGTCACACATGCCCTCAATGTGTGCATTGCACTGCTGGAGCCGCTACCCCAGGAGCAGCAGCTGCCGCCCAGCCAGCTGGCAGCGGCGGATGCGCCGTCCGCGGACACGCAGGCCAAGGTGAAGCAGCAGGCCATCCGCTGCATCAGCGGCAGCGTGGACCAGCTGGTTGCCATGCTGGACGATGCGCCGCCGGGGGCGCTGGAGACGACCTTTGGGGTGGTGTCGCCGCCCATGGGGTCGTCGCGGCTCAAGGCGGTGGAGCTGCTGGCGGTGCTGATGCGCACGGGGGATGCCACGGCTGGTGAGCGGGGCACTGGGAGGTTGCTAGGAACAAGTTTGTGTCGGCGTGTGGGAGTGGACTGGTGAGGTGTGCGGGTTGGGCTTGGAGTGGTGCAGTCGCCGGGCTGAGCTTGTGCAAGGTGGGAGGGAGGGAATTAAAGGCTGCCTGTATAAAGGGTAAATTGTGTGGAATCCGCCTTGGCTTGGTAGTGAAGGAGGTGATTGAGCGAAAAACAGGGTGTGAGTGGTGGTTACCAGGGAGTCATGGTGACCTCACTATTAACCTCAGGCGGCAGAGCAGCAACATGTAAGCTTGTTTCAAATCATGGGCACATATGTGCAGCAATGCATCCTGTCAACTTGATGCCGGTTGTAACTGTTTGTAGAGGCAGCAGTCATGGGCACGCCCGCAGTGCAGAAGTGCATGGAGCTCTTTCTGGCCTATCCCTTCAATAATGCCTTGCACCGGCATGTCACGGCATTGCTGCTGGCCTTCGATAGCGGTTCTGATGCCGTGGTGGACTTCCTGCTGAGGGACTGCAAGCTGTTAAGCTGGCTCACCTCTGCTCCAGATCAGGTGCGCCTAGATGTGCACGGACTTTGCAATAGGCAGCAGGCTTTGCGGTGCACATCTCCGTTGTTACGCAGGTTTATGTTGAGGAGTCGTGTGAGGGACGGCAAATTTGTAGTGCTGGAGCGCTGGAGTTTGGCATGATGAAGGGTGCAGCACAGGCAACAACCAACGGTGTATGTACCCTGTCTCATAAGGAAACCCGTCGGACGCTGTGTGGTGCAGGTCACCCCCACCCCTCGAGAAGGCGACGCTCGTGGGGGCCAACGCCGGCCCTGGCGAGCAGGGTATACAGGTCACCTCACACGGCTGGCCAACAAATTGGTGCAGGTGGCAGCTGCTAGACCCAAGGTTAGTGGGAGGGCAGCAAAGGTAGAAGTGAGGCTTGGGCAGCAGAGCATATAGCTAGTGCAGGGCAATCCCTAAGGCTCCATGCGAGAGGGGCTGCAATTTCTAACCCGGTGGAATGTTTGGGCATTGGGTTACGCAACAGCTTGCTCTTGAGCTGGTGTCTGCACTCCACACTGACTGACTATGGCTGCGTCGTTTGCAGTTGGATGGGTATTTGAAGGCTGCTGATTCTTGGCAGCAGTACGTGGCAGACACATTGAACCCCCGCAATGCCCTAGAGAATACTAATGCCTGGCAGTGCGGCAGGCCATCATCACATGAACCAGGTGGGCTGCGGCTTGGGTACGACCGCGCCTGTCATATATGCCTGCGAGCCACCTGTGAATTTGAAGGCTGACAATGAAAGCACATAACAATCACGCCGTTGGGGCGGGAAGGGAAGCAGTCATGCAGCGACCCATTTTGAGGTCATGAATTGAATGTGGGCCCGAAGCAGCGTGCATGGAATCTGTGCTCATGAAGCCGTCTGAGTGTTTGGTGTGCAGTGATTGAAGCGGATGGCGAGCTCTTTCAGACGGAGATGGACTTTGGGTCTATCAATGAGTCCTTCAGCCGAGACGTCTACCAGCGGTGGGTGGCAGTGCACCTGAGTGGGCCGCCCATGGGGCATCCTGTACAGCTGCTCAGGAAGGCTTGTGCTATGAGGGAGGTAGCCCGGTCTAGAGTGAAATGAGGGTTTACTTGCCAGATTCTGGGGTGTCACTTGGGTGGTAAGTTAATTCCTACTCTGCATGCATTTCCGCATACTACATTACTACTGTTAGCACAGCTACCACATTGTTTAAAGGCTACCTGGGCTATGGGGTGAGAGCTGTGACTATACCTGTGTTGAATAGCTGCAATGCAGGGAAAAATGTTCTGCTGTTTGTTGACAGCCTGCACTGACAGCATGCGTGCTACTTACATTCCGGGCTCGGTTAGCGTATGCAGGTATGGGGCCTTCAATGCTGAGAATGACGAGGATGAGGAAGTTGCTCCAGAATGGGCCATGGACTTGGCATCTGGTGGGGGCGCCGGCAGCAACCCAGGAGTGCCGGGCAAGCTGCACCCACCGGCGCCGGTGCCATTTGACGCGTTTGACGATCACAGCAGCTCTTCTAGCGACTCGGACGACGAGGGCAGAGCTATCTCGCCACGCTCAGGTGGGCTCTCTCCTTCCTCGGCGCATGCGTATGTTGTTCTAAAGCTGTTGTCCTAGGAATGCGTAGCTCTAGGATTTTTTTGCCCACCCGCCTGTGCAAGGGAAAGGAAAGTGCTGGGAATTATACGGCCTGCTTCTGCCCCTGTCTTTAAACAATGGTGGTCGTCTGCGTCTGACTTGCTTACCATCCTGTTAAAAGCACTTTCATAGACAGAGCTTCCCCTGAGAGCTTCTCAAGGCATGCTCCTTTTGCTCCTCCCATGACAGCAGGCAGCAGCAGCAGCCCCGACATGGAGGTCAGCGTGGCGCCGGCACCCGGCCCTGATGGCGACATACTCATGGTGTCCTCCGGCGCCATGCTGGCGCAGCGCAGCGGCAGCAGCGCCGAGGACGAAATGAGTGATATGATGAATGACGCGGTCATGCTGGAGTTTGAGGCGGCAGAGCAGCTGGTGGAGCTTCAGCGGCAGCTTGAGCAGCAGCTGACGCTGGCAGAAGGAGCTGGAGCGGCCGATGGGGTGGACGCAGGGGGCGCTGGCAGCAGGGAGGCGGAGGGCGGGGCGGGGCCGGCATTGGCAGCACCTGCTGGCGAACTGCAGGGAGCGGCGGGCCAGCATGAGAATGGAGGCTTTAAGGTCGTACCATCAGAAGCGGCAGCCGCAGAGGCAGCTCCGCCACCGCATGCCAACGGCCAGCTTCACGCCACAGGGAAGGAGTCAGGCAGAAGTGGCGAGGAGGAGGTCCCAGCCGAGTTTAACAGCGTAAGTGCTGGCAGTGGAGCCCCAGGCCTGTGAGGATGGAACCAGTTTTCCAGTAGAATCAGGAAGTGTCAGAGGCGCCATGTTGGGGTTCGCCCTCTGTCCGTCTGTAGAGAAACTTGATGGAAGGGGGCTGGCAGCGGGGACTTTGCTGACAGAGGGAAAGGTCGCCTAATGAGATGATGGATAACAAGTGTACCCTGCTTTGCCAGAGGCTTCCTCTTTTCAAAAAGTTAAATCGCTTGGTTGCCTCCTCCACCTGTGCAGGCCAATTTCTGGAAAGCAAACTTTGAGGTGGACATCTCAGATGAGCTGCAGAGCTAGGCACTACATCATCTGTCCCAGGAGGGACAGGCATTAAAATACACTGGGGTGCAACTTGGTCCCCGCCTCACGAAGGCTAAGTGGCGGCGGCCGGTGCAGGATGCTGTTCTTTCCTTCTTTGAGTACGTTTAGACATGTTCACATCACTGGACGCTGCAAAGTGCTGTAGATGTGCTGTGTACACTACTTGGGCTTGCCTTGGGAGTGTTCAAATAGGGCAAGTGTCCAGGCTCTACCAGTGCAGGTGTGCACGTGCGGACATGGTGAAAATTCAGTCAGCGAGTAGCTTGTGCAAGTTGTTTAGAGTGTTGCAGCGCAGACAGTTTGCTTCTCATGGTATAACTAATCAATGAGTGCTTATACGTCTACAACTTGAGCGTGTAAGAAGACCAGCCTCTAGCCTAGCGCAGTCGCATCAACTATGGCAAAGGAGGGAAGTCTTGGGGCAGGGTGTAAAGTTTCAGCTCGGTACATATCAAGTGGAAATGGCATACCTACAACTGGACGCTAACAGCATTTGGGGTGATGCAATAGGTTGCACATGCCCGCTGTCAATGAATGGGTTGCTTCCCTTCTGACGGTCCCTCAGGTCCAAATGAAATTGTGTGTGCTGCAAAATGGGTCAGTTAGGCCATATCAATGCAAGGTTGCTCTCCCTACTTGCCGATAAACTCTCGCACAAACTGCTGCTGCTCTGGCGTCTCCGGCGACCGGTTGGCGCCGTCTTTACGGGTTGAAAAAGCCCTGTCGATGCGCTGCAGCGCCTCCTCAGCGCCTACCCCGTACAGCTTGGCCAGCAGGCAGGCGCCCACTGTGCCAGCCCGACCGCGGCCTCCCCAGCAGTGCAGATACAGCCGTTCGCCGCGCTGCAGCCGTACAGCTAGGTCGTCCAGCAGCAACTTCATCCTGCAGCCAAGGATTTCCTTGCCGCTGAGCAAGGCCTCTGCAACCCATAATTGATAGCTTACACATCAAGTCAAGCAACCTACCCCGCACGGTTTCTCCTCAAACCTCAGTTTGCACCAGGCAAAGCATTGCTGCCCCTTGTCCTCACCCGCTGGCATCTGGCACCCCCAGATCCACAATGGGAAAATGCACAAAGTCCAGCTCGATACGCCGCCGCTGCGCGGCAGGGGATGGGCCCCTGCGCCGCGGCGGCAGGAACTTGTCTAGTTGCGGTGTGCGCAGTGCAGCGACCTCCTCGAGGGAGGGTGGATCTGACAGGGCAGAGGCCAGCAGGGTGGCAGTGGCGCGGTAAGGCAGGAAGCCGTTGACGCCGCCAATCTTGATGTCCTCTTGCGGCGGCAGCTCGTGCTGCAGTGTGGGGGCACCAGGTGGCAGGGGGTGGACAGCCAGTTTTTCAGTGCTCCCAGCTTGTCACTGGCTATGCTGGGTAGGCTACACAACAACCTGCGTAATGGTCAGCTGCATCCAACACTAGTAAGAGTCTTGCGCAAGCTATAGCTGAGTAAATGACACCGGCACATCCTCTAAAACAGGTGAGAGATCGTGCAACGCTTTATGGATTGTGCACCCCTGCTAGTACCGCTGGCATGAGTGGGCCATTGAACTGCAGAACGGATCGACCTACAGAAAGGCAATCACCTGTAAGCAGACAAATGTGGTGATGCCCGCCTCGAGGATCCGCCGTAGCTGCAACTCTGCCCGTTCAACAGAGCTGCAATGATAAGGAAGACAGTGGGATTAGTTACCACCAGAACCCCAAACCTTGCGTCCATCTCTAGCAGAACCCACCATGCAAAGCAAAGCACTCTATCACTGAGATTCTGCGATCGTTTGCGTGTTGATTATTATGCTGACTATCGCACGGGTTTCACGAACTGGGGCATGCTCACCTGCACCTGCTAGGCTCCACGCCCGGGTACCGACCAAGCATCAAATGTCGTGGCAGCACCCAGTTAGCATACTCGGTGAATGTGCACCGGTCTTCATACGACCCTGCAAGCTCCATAACATTTTTTCCTTGCTGGCTTGCTGCAGAAGAGGCAGACATTGTGCGGCTGGCAGCACCGGGCTGCCCGCCGCAGTCGGCCAACAGCGAACGCTGGCAACGCACCATCAAGGGGCGGCAGGTCTGGCAAGGTGGAGCCAGCAGCAGTGGCTCTCGTCTGCATCTCCACTTGAGTGGACTGCCCCCTAATCTCCCTGGGTCGCAGCTGCCTGGCTACCTTGCAGTGAGCAGGGCTAGCACTGAGGAAGCGTAGGCTGGGTCCGTAGCGTTGCAATGTATCTGAGCATCTAAATAACCCATTGCTTTTCAAGCAGTTGACACGCTCCATATTGCAGGGGTGGCAGCCTAGTGAAGCTCACGATCAGTCCAGCTGAGCGAGGTACCAAGCAGGCGGCTGCCTTTGAAAGAGATTCTCAAATTTGCATTTGTGGTAGTTGGACAAGCAATAATAGTGGACAAGCCAATGGGACAAGCCAAGGCTATCATCTGGCGCCCACGTGCTGCGCGGTGCTGTGATCAGACAATCACGACCAGGCAAACACTTGTCCTTTCCAGCCCCTCGTGTGCAGGAACATATCTCATTTTAGTCACCCGAAGACCTTAACATAGCTGTCTTTTCTGTCTGTTGTTTGCCATCCTGGCTGCATGATGGACAGAACATGCAAGTAGTGAGGCTGGAGGCGCGTTTTTGCCTTTGGCATCCTTGGTCCCAGAGCATTTGGTCGGAGGACTTATTAGTGGTTAAGAAGCCCCCGCCCCCCTTGGTACACCTGTTCAGTGGTGGGCGGCAACTGACAGGCGGCTAGGTAGCTAACCACATGGAGGGAAGCGAGAAGGCACCATCCTTCTTGGCACGCCATCCCTCCACCCGGCAATTCTGGAAGCGGCACTTGGTTGCCGATGTGGATTCAGAACCTGGGCCGGTCAGCCGCCAAGCTACCATCTTCCGACGGTTCTTCGCCATCTTCTATACACACCTTACACAGGTAGCCGGCTGCTCAGTACTGCGCCTTCTGCTGCTTACAGATGGTTAGCCTTCGCTGGATGTAGACAGTTTCCAGCCATGACAGCGACCCCGGCTTGACTTGCTAGCCTGCAATGGCGAGGAATAGCGAAGGTCCTGGTCCTGAAATCCTATGTGGTGGGGTGGGTGTCCATACTGCAGGGTGTCCATATCACCCTGCCATTCCTACTGGCCTCCTACATGGTTCGCCATTTTGCCGAGGAGGGCAAAGTCGAGGCGAAAGATGAGCAGAGCATAGGCCAGCTCATTGGTTTCCTGGGAGCTGCATTTTGTGGGTCCCAGCTGCTGACCTCATACCCACTTGGCCGTCTTAGCGATTACGTGGGCCGCAAGGTGAGCTGCACATATGCAATGGCTGAGACCCTCGCAGATGTGGTGGGCTGGTGTGACAGGATAATATGTAGAAGGGAAGGTGGGACTCCAGTGTGACGGACGGGAGTGTGTCTTTTCATTGCAATGAAGGGTAGGGTGTTAGCAAATAGATGTGATGGGGAAGACGCGTCAGGGCTGGTTTTGGTGGCTGAGCAGGGGTTTGCGTCACGTGCGTTTGGAAGTTTTTGGTGTCCCTCCCTGGTTAGGCAAGCGGAGGTGTGCTTAAGAAGGGCGGGGCCACTTGCTCTCCAGTATTGTGATATGACAAGGCTTGGCCATTCCCGCTGTTGCAGCCGATCATGGTGGTTGGGAACCTGTCATCCATTGTGGCAGCTGTCTTATTTGGCCTGGCAGACACCTACCGGATGGCTATATTGGCACGAGCAGCCGGAGGCTTCTTCAACGGCATCATCGGTGGTAAGATCGCCACATAAAGGAACACAGGCGGGATCACGCCCCGGCTATATTGGGCTCCGTACCTCAGCGCTGGTGCCGGCTCCCTGCACAGCTAGCAGTGTTTTTGCATGACAGTCCTCACGCAGTATCGACTCGTGTGTGTGCAGCTGAGAAGGCCATCCTTGGCGAAGCACTGACTGGGGAGGAGCAGGGCAAGGCCTTTGCCTACTTCAGCATCGCGTGGGGCTTGGGGGCCCTGCTGGGTCCCCTCCTGGGCGGCATCTTCTCCTTCCCCTGTTCCCAGGGTGGCGGCATGCTGCAGGGCACAGCCGTGTGCCACGAGGACAGCCTGCTCCAGCGAAGGTCAGTGCTTGGTGGATCTGCACTGTCCCCTAGGCCCCTTTAGCATCCAGTAAGGCCTTTCCGGCAAAGTCTGGAGCAAGGTCCATGCCCCTGCAGCCAGAGGAGTACCGAGGCTATGTGCGGAACTCGCCGCATCTCCGTGCCCTGATGCAGAGCGAAATTGCATTTGCAAGTTGTTGCAGTTCTCTCTGACTGCAGGCCATTCCTACTTCCTTGTCTGGTGGCGGCAGCCTTGAGCGGTCTGGCAGTCTTCCTTTCACTCTTCCTGCTGGAGGAGACCCTGCCCAAATTGCAGCAACAGGTGCAGAGCAGCAGCAAAGGCAGCAGGGCGGGGCGCACGGTCAAGCTAGGTGCCGCATCGGCAGGAGCTCAGGGTGGCAAGACAGCGGCAGGCAGCAGCAGCAGCAGCATGAGCAGGGAGGCCGCCGCCGGAGAGCGGGTGTCCCTGCTAGCGGGCGAGGGGGCTGGCAGGGCCGGTGAGGTAGACGCCCACTGGGAGGTGGAGCTTGGTACCCTCCCGAGGGAGGACCCGGAGGGCAGCGGCACGCAGGAGGAGCCGGATGCTTTGGTAGGCAACACGGGCAAGGGTGGTGGCAGGCCTGGGGACAGCGCAGGTAGCTCACCGGCGGCGGGCAGTGAGCGGCTCAGACAGGTAGCGGGCAGCAGCGCAGCCAAGCATGGGTTGAGGAGGACGGACACAGCTGTGGAGGAGGAGGAGGAGGGGGAGGAAGCCGCTCTACTGTCGAGAGACTCCACTGCCGCTGCAGCGGGCGGGGAGGAGCCGTGGTACAGGCACAAGCCAGTGTTGTTGGCGCTGGGGGGCTACGGGGCTATTGCCTTCTTCTACAATTTCTCAGGTAAGCTGGAAATGCTGTGCCTGCCGGCTTGTGGCCTGTACCAGGAGCCCCAGCTTGCCCTAGCCAGGGGGGTTTGGGGGAGGTGGAGTCCAACTGCTCAACCTGTCTTAGCTGGCTCTTGTACAGCCCCATGCTTGGCTTGCTTGGCTGGTTCCGCTCCTCCCAGCAGGCGTGCATCACGTGTTCAGGCAGGTTCCAGGGGTGGTAACCACCCACCCACCCACAGTTTGAGAAGCACCAGACGTGTCCTGCGTGCTGTGCACGCCCTGCCCTGCCCTGCTTGCAGACGAGGTGCTGCCCATCTTTGCCTCCGCGCCGCCTGGCGAGGGAGGCCTGGGCTTCACCACCAGCCAGCTGGCGCCCTCGCTGTCCTTCGGGGGCATCACGCTCATGCTCTGGGCGCTGTTCGGCTTCCCGCTGCTCCTGCGGCGCTTTGGCACCAGGCGGGTGGTCCAGATTGGGCTCTGGAGCACGCCCGCATTTGCGCTGCTGCTGCCGCTGGCGTCCCTGTGCGGCGGCAGGATGCTGCCGTCGCAGGCCATCATGTTTGCCGGGCTGGGCATCCGCGGCATCACCAGCACCAACGCCTTTACCGCCTGCATCATCATGGTGAACCAGTGCGCGCCGGAGGGCACCCTCGGCCGCGTCAACGGCGCGGGGCAGAGCGTGGCGTCGTTTGTGCGCGCGGCTGCACCCGCGCTGGGGGGCCTGATGTGGGGCTGGAGCACCGCGCTGCCGCTGCCGGGCCACCAGTTCCTGCCCTTTGTGTTCATCACAGTGGTGGCACTAGGGACGCTGCTGGTGTACAGAGAGCTGAAGCCGCCGCAGGCCGAGGTCAAGGTGGTGCCGGAAGGAGCCCTGGAGGAGGCATAGCTAGGGATGCAGCAGGCAGTCAGGGTCCGTGTGCCCCTTGTCAGTGGGTTTGCATGGCAAAGGTCACATCTCCTGTGGGTTTGGGTACTAGTAGCGGAACTCAAAGGTATGTATGCTGGAGGCACATAAACAGGGCTTCGCTGTGCCGACAGGGAATTCTGATGTGTGTTACAAGTGCACTGGTGCTATATGTTCTCAGAGGGTCAGGTACTTGTATGCCTGCCCGCCTCCTGCTTACTGGAAGGGTCCCATGTTTCTACTAGAAGTGGCAGGTAGTGTAAACAGAGTGGAAATAGGACATAGCTATACGAGGGCTGGCCAGCCCCTGATGTACCCCTGGGGTTGGTGACTTTGTTTTTGGTAATTTTGCACGTTCTGTTCTGCCCCTTGGCTGCTGTGCAGGAAGACTATCTCATCTTAAATTGTTAGGACGCCCTGGGCTCAGGTATCATTCCCAAGCTATGGTTACACCAGGTTACAACAGGGACAGCGGCAAGTTTAAGGTGTGCTCAAGTATAGTTAGTGGCCTATCGCCGCTGCTTCAGCAGGAGGTACTCAACATAGTGGTTCCTGCTGTGCGACCACCCTGGAATGAAGAAGGCTCTAGCCAGAGGTGGCGACTGGGCCACATCTACAAACGGCTGGCTGGCGACGGTGTCCCACTTGAGACTCGATTCATCCACTGCAAAGCATCAAGGTGCAGACGCATCATGCATGCACGGTGATGAAACATGCCTGGAGGCAGGGCGGCAGGGCGGCTTCTGTGTAGCATGGCAAGTTGTGGGTATTCAATGCAGTCCTTCTCCCGCGCTACCCTCCCACCTTCCAGCCCATACAGGTGACCCACCCGCGACCACAATGCCCTGCTTACCCAGCTTGTCAACGTGCGACTTCCCATCCCGAAGCGTGACAACATAGTCACAGCGGTCCAAAGTCGCCCAGTAGTTCTTGGGTTCCTCGCGGTTCTTGTTGTTCAGCTGGCGGGGTGCTGCTGCCGTGCCCCCCTGCAGCAATTGAGGCACAATCCGTCGCAAGCTGCACCCAATCCTGTCAACGCATTTCCACCGTACCTCCCCTCTGTTGGCATGCCCTGCCACCATGTATAAAGCCATGAGTCGCTGGAGAGTCGGGGCTAATGAAGGCATAGGTAGAACCTCCAGCTCAGTCGCTGTTCAAAAACCAGCTTTGAACAATGCCCTCCCTCCGGCCTTGCAGGCTGTAGCAGCAGACGGGACCCAACCGGGGAAAATCCCAGTGCAAACCTTCGTGCTTACACCGTTCCTACTTCACTCACCTCCGTGTCATTGAACTGCCTTGGCAGCAGCCCAGTGAAGCCGGACTTGATGAACTGCAGGCGGTAGGTGGGGCCAGGAAGAAAGAAGGAGCCCGGGAAGCGGTGCCACTCGGCCCCTACACACACGCTCACCTGGGGACTGCCCGGCGGCACCTGCACCGCTAGCCACAGCACTCACATGCGTCTCCGTCTACCCTGTTGGCTCTACCGGGACTGGCACAATGTCTTTGGGCTGGGCCGCAGAGGACTGTCACATAGAGCTTCCCCTGTGGCTAGGAAGTTGTACAGCATACAACCCATCCTCCAGTTCGAGATCCTCCATGCTCAGTAACCACCGGTCACTTCCGGCGAACCATCTTCCGACTTTATCACCCACCTCTGGCAAATGCCGGTAGACGTTCAAGGGCGCGCCGTAATTGAGCACTTGGGCTGCTGACCTCGACACGGCTAGCAGGGCTACCACTGCCAGCAAAGCCCTGCTGCCGAGCTCTGGCAGTGCCCTGGCTGCTCTGGCTGGTAGCACAAACGACAGGGCCCTGGCTGCCCAGTCGACAAGCACTGTCAGGGAGGCGGCCGCTGATAAGCAGAGCTGCAGGCCAAGGGGCAAATAGCAGGCACAGTCAGTCGGCAGTCAGGCGGGAAAGGCCTGAAATCTGCCAATCAGGCAGCCGTGGGATGTGCGACTGCCGTGCCAGCCAGCCGTGCTGGCTACACACCATGGTCATCATTGTGGTGGGTGCGACGTGCCTGGGTGCCTCCCAGCCAGCCCGCCTCACCAGTGGGTACGCCACATAAAGGAACCTCTCCTCCTTATGGGGCAGCGCCGTGATGGCCGCGAGCCACACAAACAGGGGCGACACGCACACCAGCAGCCGCAGGGTGCTGCGCCGCTCGGTGGTGCCAGCTGCCTTCCCCTTGCTGCTGCCGCCCAAGCCCAGCCGCAGCCTGAAGCCTGCATATGTGTGCTAAGACCTGAGGGGGCAGAGGCAAAGCGAGAGAGGGCTGCACAGCCAAGAGGCTGGGTCAGAGAGGCCCTGCGGGCAAAATGGAGAGGTGAGGAAGAGGCCCAACACACAAACGCGGGCTTGCTTGTCTGCAGCCTCTGTGGAGATACACATCAGGAATGTAAACAGCATGTCTACGTCACGGCTCTCACAGTTGCTGCCATCGTGCATGTAAGACAACTAGGCGTCAAGTATGACAGGCAGACCAACCTGAGAGCAGCGCCAGTGCAGGGAGGAGCAATGCCAGGGGGAGGGCCAGCGAGAAGTTGTTGAAGCCGTTCCGCAGGTAGAAGGAAGGGGCCTCCACGCCATACAGGGCGCTCTCGCCGCCCCCCGCCACGTTGTAGTACACAAAGTTGTACAGTGAGGGCTGCGGGACAGGCAGGAGGGAGGGGGCGCACCTTCATGATCAAGCCACCGCTTGGCGACCTACTGCGGATAAGCGTAAACGTCGCTGACCCCACCGCAAGGCTGGGACACAAAAAACATGCCTGGCACAGCTTGCAGCAACAGGAAGCGTTGCCGCAGGCAGGCAGTCAACCGACAAGACGCAAGGTGCTCACCGCCCACTTCTTGTAGAACAGGCGATCAACCAGCGCCAAGGGCCCCAGGGTCCCTAACAGCCAGAGTAGTGCCACACCCACGGCCTTTGAGAAGCGTGCAGTGCATAGCACGTAGAGGGCGTACGGAAGGAAAGCTACCCCGGCAACAGCCCAGCCCCAGATGACCCCTGCATACCAGAAAACAGGCGGGCTCAAACAGGCAGTGGCCAGGGTTTCCTTGTGGCACCAGGGCATTCACACATACAGCAGAGAAGCAAAGTAATTACAGACTGTGCCTGCACCTCCATCGTTAGGGTTAGGTAGGCATGCAAGCAGGCAGAAGCTGGAGGGTTAGATATTTCGAGATTTGTCATCCTAGAGTGGTGTCGCACCAATGACAGCTGCTGCAATGACCGGGTAGGGCCTCCCCTCCAGGACGGCTGCTGCGGCGGCGGTGAGCGCGTACATGGTGAAGCTGGACGGCAGGAAGCCGGTGGAGGACACAAACATCCCGGCGGACACACAGAGCAGCAGCAGGAATGAGTTGGCAACTGCGGCGCTGTACTGCCTCTGAACCGCCCTGCAGCAGAAGAGTTGTGTAGCACTATGTTAGCAAAATGAGAACTCAACCAACCCTGAGCCCCGCCAGAACTCCGAGCAGATGTTTGAAGTGTCTGGCAACACCAGCAGTTACAACCGAGGGCACGGCTGGCAATGCCACTACGATGGTATGCTGGGAGACCCCTAGAATGAGGCAAGGAAGACCACACCCTCGGCACAGGTAACAGGCACAGGCGTAAAGCTATCCGGTGTCACCTGTAGAGCCACCACTCGGTGAGAGCAGAAGCCAGTGCCAGTGCCACTTTGATGGTATAGAATACAGCCACCTTCCCTGCGCCAGCGCCGAATAGCGCTGCTGCTGGCGCTCCCACCAGCGCATGCAGCAGCAAGTAGATGTACGCCCTCATGGCGAACTCTGCACTGTACTCCCAGGTTTGCAGGCCATAGCCATACAGTAGGTAATGGAGCGGCTCCACATAGTTGTAGGTCTCGTCGCAGTCGTGGATTATGTTGAAAACAGCACTGGCCAGTCGGGCGGCTATCAGCAGTCCTAGTGCTACTCTTGGACTGATGCCTGGCTGTAACCTGCAGGGGAAAGGTGTTTCTCACGGCGGCCTTGATCATAGCCTCCAAGGCTTTGTGCAGTACCTTCGAGTCGCTGGTCGGCTTGGGCTTGAAACAGGTCTGAAAGTGAAGTCCTCCAAAGGGTAGGAGACCACCCTCTTCCTGACTGATGACTCCATTGCGATATCATACTGCTGCTCAGGGTGCCGGCTGGTGAGAAACCTGCAACGACACGTTTCGGCGTCACAGCATGACACAGCATGGGCGCCCTGAACATGGCATGTGTTTCCAGCTCCACCTGCCCCCTCCCAAGGTTGTTGACGCTGGGTGCACAACCTCACCAAGGTTGGTGACGATATAGCGCCAACTGCACACCAGTGGGCTGACTGAGTAGCACTACCAGCCTCCTAGGATAGTACTGCGTTTGCCGGGGTGGGGAAGTTGCTGACCAAGTAGCAGCTACAGCTACGCACTCCAGGTGTCCACCCAGGGCTTCTATACTCTTGGACGGTATAGCATCACCCTGAGCCACAAGCGCTGCCGCGTTCACTTGATTACAGGCCCTGTGATAGCTTATAGCTGACCAGTCAGGGAGACATGGGGCGCTCCCACACACCATAAGCAGGGGTTCAACCATAAGCTTAGGGTTGCAACTGCCCAGCAAGCTGCCCACGGGTACACCATAAACGCTCCCTGCAAAGCAGCTCTGCTACTTGACGCAGCTGGCACCTGCCAAAGTGCTTTCCCCCCCTCTCGTCACGTACACTACATCGTAAAACACACCTCACAAAGTCAGCAAGAAACCACAGTTCTTACAGAAAGCCGCAAAACCCTTGTCCTGGAACTGCACGCACAGGTATGTCTATCTCGGGTATAACAAGAAAAAAGTAAGGGTGGGAAAGGCAGTATTTGAAGACAGCAGCCTGATGAAGCGTCTGGCCTCATGAAGATTCATTGTAAGCAACAAAGAACATGGTTGGGGGAATACTACAGGCCCACTCAGCTTACAAACATGTATGTTGACTTCTGAAAACCAAACAACTCTGCTCAGGACAGGGTGGGAGGGCGCTCCCATCAGTTAAGCCTCTTCAGCCTAACCGGGGGGCGAAGGGCGAGGTCAAGCGAAGGTTCCGTCACCAGAGCTGGCATCCTCCCAGGGGAAGCGCTGCTGCTGGCATCCCTGGGAGTCAGCAAAAGAAGTTGCCTGCAGGTGCCACGCAAGGAAGAGACCCATCACAAAGCATACTTGCCCAAGGCCGCCAGCAAGAGCTTCCGTGACAGCCCAGTAGCATGCGCCACAAGCTTGGCACCGAGGAACCACGGCGGGACAGCAGGGAGCAACACAAACAACGCCATCACTGCCACCCAGGTTTCACTAGCCCCAGCCCCACCTGAGGTCCACACAGATGTCCGCAAAGGAGGGCCGCTGGCTGGGCTCCTGGACCCAGCACCGCTGCATGAGGACCACGTAGCCGGCCAGCCCCTCAAAGGCAGCAATGGCAGCTGGCAGCTGCGCGGCGTCTGGCACTGCCAAGCGCTGCCCGTCAATCAACAACTTGGCGACCTGCAGGAAGCATTTGGTTAGTTGTGCTGATTCGCACCCACCCAGGCAGGCGAGAAGCACAGCCACATGGGCAGAAAAAGCCACAACAAGGCAAAGTGGCTTTAGCATGCTTGCTTGTGCGGTGGCAAAAGGACGTACCTGCCACACATTGGGCACCCCTGCCCACGGCAGTTGGAGGGTCAACAGCTCCCACAGAATGACACCAAAGGAGAACACGTCCTGTAGGCCAGCAGCGCAGCCTCCTTAGTCAAGCTGCTTGTACAAGCTATCAGCGAGAGCTGTCAAGACTCTCTGCCGCACGGCGAAGGCCCCTGCCAGGAGAGGAGTTACGCCATGGGCCTGCTCTTTCACACTAGGCAGAGCATCCCCAAGCCGCACGCCAGGCTGCTGTCCTGCACCGGCGCCCTCAGGCTGGTGGGTCACCTACCGACGCGAAGGTGTGGCGCTCGCCCTGGAGCACCTCGGGGGCCAGCCAGCGCGGGTTGGTGGCCGACAGGCTGCTGCCGCCGGGGCCCTCCTCCATCAGCTTGCTGAGGTTGAAGTCAGCCACCTGCTTGGGCGCAGCCACAGCAAAGCGCAAAGGCATGTTTGCTGCCAGTTCCTGATAGGGAAGAGGCGGCACCTACCAGGGCGGAGTGGCCATGCCTTGGTGCCGCCAGAGCCTGTTCAGGGCATTGGGTAGGAGAGAAAGGAAGCGTTCACACTTGAGGGCGGCAGGTCATAGGACGGTAGAGGAATCGACATTCCAGCAGCTGCAATAGGCACAGAGGCCCTAGAGAAGAGTCCCCGGGTGAGCAAGAGGGGAAGGACCGGTGCCTGGCACCGCAGTGGCCAAGCTAGCAACAACGCGCACGGAGTGCCCAAGCCGTTTGCCATGTCACCTTGACGTTCCAGCCGGCCACCAGCAGGTTGGGTGAGCGCAGGTCCCTGTGGATGATGGCCTTGGAGTGCAGGTACGCCATGCCCTTGGCCGCCCCCAGCGCCATGCGCAGCCGCTTGGCCCAGTCCAGGCGCGCCTCCGCGGAGGGGAAGTCGCGCGCCTCGTTGAGGCAGGAGCGCAGCGAGCCGCGGGGGCAGTACTCGCAGACCAGGCAGGGCGGCATGGTGCACAGGCCCATGATCATCAGCACGTTGGGGTGGCGCAGCTGGATCAGGATGCTGGACTCCTGCATGAGCGAAGACGGGAGCCAGCCGCTGCCTCAGCTGGGGCATGGTACCCATGCTATGCTTGCTGGGGACCCTACGTGAGGGTGTGCCATCCGTCGCCAGGTTGTGGGCCAGTGCAAGCCGAGCCTCTCTCCAGCATGATTCTCCATGAGCATGTGTCCAGCTGGAGTCGGCAAGCGCAGCTGACCCAGTTGCCAGCAAGTGGGCTGACATGCAGCTCTGTTGGCCTGCCCTGCGCCTTGCATACATAGGGCAGACTACACCCGGCTCCTGATGGGCCACACTTGTGGGTGACTCGCGGCAGCATGGTCGCGATGCGCCTGATTGAACTAAAAAGCCCTTCCCCACCCCCGCCCCGCCACCCTGCCCTAACCACCTGCTGCAGGCTGGCCAGGAGGGGGTTGTCCGGGGACAGCGCCCGCTCCGCCGCTTCCGCCGTGTTCTCGCTGGCGTCGCCCTCACCCAGCAGCAGCTTCACGGCCACCTGGGTCTGGTTCCAGGTAGCCAGGTAGACCTGCAGGGCGGGGCACGGCACCGGCAGACACGGCCTTGGGTACTCAGGGACACTACAGGGCCGGTCCGGGGTCACGAGGCTCCACACAGGTTGATTCCCTGGCAGACATGAGAAGGGCTCACGCATGCATGCGACTACGGTCGCGGCCAGGTGCAAGCTCGCCCCTTGATCAAACCCCCGCAAAGGAAGCCTTGGGCGGGCTGACTTGTGGGAACAGCACCAGGGCCGGGCGCACCCCTCTGTGTAGCTGCAGCTACCACCCGAGCATACAAAGGTGCCCCAGGAATACCAAGTTCCACACAGCTGTGGCAGGACAGCCGCCACCGTACCCGTCCAAAGGAGCCCGAGCCGATGACCCTATGGAACTCGATGCTCTCAAAGGGCACCACCCAGGGCTGCAGGCCAAAGGACGACCCCCTGCTGAGGGAAGGGTCCCCGCTCGACCCCCCGGCCGCCTGCAGCCCCGCCGACAGGGTGGGCATGAGGGGGCTCCTGGGCGTGGCTGGCTCAGACTGCTGCGGAGACCCCGCCACCCGGGGGGCTGAGTGGAGCCTGGAGACGGCTGAGGCCAGGAAGGGGTCGCTGGCAATGAGGTTCGGGTCATCCTCCCTGCACACGGGGGCGGGCGGGGCAGGCAGGCTGGGACGGATCTGGGTCTATGTCGCCACACTGCAGGCGGCACCGGAAGGGCCACGGACAAGAGTCAGCCGAGGCTCGCACTGTGCGGCTTGGTTTTGGCCTGATGGGCTTCTCCACTGCGTCATGCTGGTAAGCCCAGCACTTACACTGGTACACGCGGCATGCCCTCCGCCCACTGCACACTTGCGCTGTCAGGTGGCTGGTCCCTCTGCAGGTCGCCAGTCTCGCCCCTGCAGCAAGCAAGGGAGCCAGAAGCAGAAGACTCCGAGGTTTGTGAACAGCGCTCGCTTTGGGATCCACTAAGCAGTTTCGCAAAGCTTTTAAATCAGTGCAACAGCGGCATGGGTGGCTCCCCAGGCCAACAGGCTCATACCAGCGGGCACTGCATGGCCATGTCGCAGGCAAGTGTACAGGGTGTGGCAAGTCGAAAGCCCATGCTTGATTTTGTCAAAAAGCCAGGAATGTTTTAAGGCTGGCTCCAGTATGTCGTGATGCCCGGCCCGGCCGGTTCCCCAGGGCAAGCCAGCCACTACCCACCAGGAGCTATTGGTGACCAGCGTGTCCGCCCTGGTGGTGCTCTGGCGGCCCGGGGAGGAGGGGGGAGGCGAGGGCTGGGTGGAGTCAGCGGAAGACTTGGAGGGGCTGCCCTGCTTGGGGGGGTCGCACCCGATGCCGGCCTTGCCGCCTGCAACACGAGCAGCAGGTACAGCGCGCCTGTCCTGTACTGCCAACCACTGTGCCACACCGGGAACATGCGTCTAGCACCCATCCGGTGCGGGAGTGGGGGCCACCACTGCACGGCTCTCAGTCGCCTGGTGAACCCAAACGCCGCGGCAGCGGGCGTGTCCACTTCCACTGGAATGGTGCCTCCCACCCCACCGCCGCCGCCGAGGCGACTCAACTCGGGAACCACCTCCCCGCCCCCGGCACCCCTGCTTCCTCCCGCTGCTCCCTTGCTCATGGCCGCACATGCTCCCCTTGCATCCCTGCTCTCACCCGCACACGCATGCATGCGAGCGTGCGTGCGTCTGCAGGGATGCTAGCACTCTCTCTCACACGCACGCACGCGTACACACACTATGGCTCATGCTTAGACTCATGTAAGCCAGCCAACCCTTTCACCTTCCAGGCCCAGCTCCATGCCTACTGGAGGCGCCGCCCCGTATGCAACCAGGTATCTGCGCCGTCGCCGGCGGTGCCGCCAGAACAGGAATCCAGGTATTGCTACCAGCACTGCATGCCAGGGGAGGTACACTCTTCAGCTGGCCCGCACCACAGGCGTAGAAGCATTAGAGGTATTGGGCCTGGTTCAAGCATGCACCCCAGCTATACTTGAAAGCCACGATGCACCATCACGATCCACCTGGGCAGCCCACCTCACCTCAGCAAGTAGCAGCATGCGACACATGCTCCTCCCATGTTCTTGGACCCATGGCCGCCCAACAGCCATGCTGAGACCGTCTGTCAACCCACCCCAGTACCGTCAGCGTCAGTCAGGAGGGGCTCACCTAGTGCCCCCAGTGTTCCCGCAACCGCCCCAGCAATCACTGCAGTATTGCTAGAGCTGCCGCCGCCGCTGCTGCCGCTGCCGCTGGTGTCACCCGTGCCGGGTTCCTGTCCTGGTGGGCTGTCAGCGGGAGCGACGACACCCGCGGAGCCCGTGCTGTTGCAGGGCGGCAGGGACGTGAGAATGCTAGCACCCTGGTTGGAGCTCATGTCCCATGTGGCGTACACCGGGGTTGCAGGCACCTGCAGCAGGCACACCACGCCCAACGCGGGTGACAGCTATACTTCAGATATACCCCATGCGGGGAGCGGTGAGATGGAAGGCGACCATACACATGCAGCACCAAGCACCACACCTGCCTCGCAGTGTCCAGGGGAAGTGGCACCTGTGCAGAAACTTTTTCGATAGGGAACCTCACAATGCCTCCTAAACCACATGGCTCACTAGCAGACCCAAGGCACGCCACACAATGACGCATGCTACGAACTGCGGCAGAATGTGATTGCATGGCAAGTGTGACGATGTCGTGGTAAGTGCAGGCGGCACCCGAGCCCCCGCCCTTGGCTGCAAGGTGTGACAGCTGTGGGCTGCCTTGCTAAGCATACGGCACCGATCCAAGGTCCATGGCACCCGAGAGACCTACCTTGCCACACAGGTCAATGTTGCCCGGGAAAAGGTAAACTCGTGTGGTGGTATAGTTTTCCCAGGTAGGGAGTGTGCCTGTACGCATGGGCATTTTTCATTGAGCCTCTACTTTTCACGATCCACAACCCCATCTCCCTACCTGCCACCCGCCACTGTTCCTGCAAGCGTACCGACAAGGAACAATAATCTCTCCCACTTGCTCAAAGGCCAAGCCCCCTTCACACGCACGCGCCACCCCTCGACCCCACACATGCGCGACCCGTGCTCACTCACCCGACAGGTTGTTCTTGGCCAGGTCCAACCTCTCCAATGTCATCGGCAGCCTGCCCTCCCAGGCCTGGGGGATGGAGCCGTGCAGCGCGTTGACGGTCAGGTCCAGGGTGATCATAGAGTCGGGCAGCTGCCAGTCGGGGGACAGTGTGCCAGACAGGCCGACATTGGACAGCTGCATAGTGCGCAGGGTCTCCGGCAGCACCCATTCGCCGGGGATGCTGCCCGTCAGCTGGTTGTTGAACAGGTACAGCTCTACTAGGGAGGCGGGCAGGGGGAGGCCCGCGGGCGGCATGGACCCCTGCAGGCCCCTGTTCCCCAGGAACATGTGGGTCACCTGCCCCGCACGGTTGCACTGGAGTCCACTCCAGCCGCAGGGGCTGCTGTCTGAGCCGTTCCAGTCTCCCAGGACTGTGGCGCCGTTGCTGAAGGCTGCCTTGAAGGCCAGC
This sequence comes from Parachlorella kessleri, assembly GCA_001598975.1. Lineage (NCBI taxonomy): Eukaryota > Viridiplantae > Chlorophyta > Trebouxiophyceae > Chlorellales > Chlorellaceae > Parachlorella > Parachlorella kessleri. Next base: position 49,976 of record BBXU01002814.1, read on the forward strand.
AGCTGCTCTTCTCCCGAGGGAAGGGCGCCTGTTTGGGCGGTGCAAGGCTTGGTGGGGAGCAGCAGGAGCAGTGCTGACAGCAAAAGGAGATGCTGCTGCCCACAGCACCAGCCAGGGCTGCAGTTTCCCATAAGGCGCAAGCCGGCCAAGGCGCCGGTGGGAGGGACTGCAAGGTGTAACTGTAATTTCCTGCAAGGCGACGTTTATGACCATCGTCACTCACCATGGTGGGTGATAAATATAAGAGCTGGGCAACACCCACTACACTGGCCACAGACTTAGGCAGGCTACACACCAGGCCAACAGCGCTTCCCAAGCTGCCGCCAGAGAGGCGAGGGGCGGTCAAGGATGACAACTGTGCTACGGCAGAACCGTGTGCGACACCGAAAATCATGTGCAGTCCCTGCTTGGCTTCAACAGCCCTTCACTGGCCGGGGTTGCATACAGGACTTCCACCGCACACAAAAATTCACAGCGGATGGGAAACTGCCTGCATGTTCCGCAGGTCCCCGTCAGACGCCCAACCTAGTGGCAGGCACTCACCCTCCGATATGCTGCAGGGCAGTCCTCAAGATCCCAACACTTGCAATTCTCAAAGAGCTAATCCTGAAGAAGGTTTGCTAACGTGTTTGCGCGTGGGGGAAGGCCGAGCGAAGCACGCCCGTCAGGGCCCCCAGTCCGGCCCTGGCCTTGGACTGCGCGCAACTCGCCAAGGTCAGCAGATGGCCAAAACCTCCAAGATTCACATTGCAGCTACAAGAAGATGCTGTCTCTGATTTCCACAGCATGACACAGCATGGGCGCCATTGAACATTTTTTTGTGTGTTTTCAACTCCACCTGCCCCCTCCCAAGGTTGTAGACAATATAGCCAAGTTGCACAGTGATGAATATAAAGAAGCTGAACACCGAACGCAAGTAATAAGCAGCTGGCTGAGTAGTGCTACTCAGTCAGCAGCCTTCACTCGCGTTTGCCGGACGGGGGATTCTGCAGCTGACAGAGAGCAGCTAGAGCTACACACTCCAGGTGCCCATTCCAGAATTCTTATTAGCATGGGTGGCAGGTAGTGCAAACAGGGAGTAGAGCTGGGCTGGACTGGACGGGACTGACAGGGCTCTTATATCTACTTTGAACTCATTTACTTCAGCATGAAACCACAAGAGTCGCCCTCGTTCAGTCGATTACAGGCTCTGAAATAGCCCATAGCTGACCAGTCAGGGGGCACATACTCCACTCTCACACCAATCAAGCAGGGGTTCAGTTAGTAGCTTAGCGTGCAACTGCCTAGCAAGTTGCCCCACAAGTAGATAATAAGGCCCGCTACAAAGTACCTCAGAAAGTCAGAAGAGTACAGTACTTACAAATGCTGCAAAAATATTGTTCTGGAGCACAGGTATCCCTACCTCAGTGATAACAAGATATAATGGTAAAGCCAGTATTTGGACACGGCAGCCTGATGAAGCGCCCTGCTACACGAAAGTTCATTGTAAGCAACACAGAACAATGTAGGGGGAGGCACTACAGGCTCACTCAGCTTATAAATGCGTATGCTGTTGACTTTTGGCAGTGCAAAACAATTCTGCAAAAGGGCAGGTTACGACGGCGCCCCATCAGTCAAGCCTCTTCAGGCTAAGTGAGGGACGAAGGCCAAGGTCAAGGGAAGGTTCGGTAAGAAGAGGTGGCATACTGCCAGCGGAAACGCTGCTGCTGCCATCCCTTGGAGTTAGCAGAAGAAGTTGCCTGCAGGTGCCATGGAAGGAAGAGGCCCATCACGTGCCGCCATGGAAGGAAGAGGCCCATCACATATCATACTTGCCCAAACCGCAACAAGAGCTTCGGACAGTTCAATGGAGGCCTCCACCAAAAGCTCGGCACAGAGGAACCAGAGAGGGAGAGGCACAGAGGAACCAGAGAGGGGCAGCAACACAAACAACGCCGTCCCCAGTTGTCAACACTGCTCTAGGCACCCCCCCCCCGCCCGCCCCACCTGAGGTCCACACAGATGTCCGCAAAGGAGGGGCGCTGGCTGGGCTCCTGGACCCAGCACCGCTGCATGAGCCCCACGTAGCCACCCAGCCCCTCAAAAGCAGCGATGTGGGCTGGCAGCTGCGCGGCATCTGGAACTGCCAAGCGCTGCCCATCAATCAACAATTTCGCGACCTGCAGGAGGCTTATGGTTGGTTGCGCACCCACCCAGCCAGGCGAGCAACACAGCCACATGGGCAGAACGTTTCACAATGATGCAAGGTGGCTCCAGCATGCTTGCTTGTGCGATGGCAACAGGACATACCTGCCACACATTGGGCACCCCTGTCCACGGCAGTTGGAGGGTCAGCAGCTCCCACAGGATCACTCCAAAGGAGAAGACGTCCTGCAAGCCAGCAGAGGAGCCTACTATAAAGATATTCAAGCTGCCTGTTAAGGCATGCAGCTAGAGCTGTTCAGACTCTCTGCCGCACAATGAACCCCCCTGCCAGGGAAGGAGTTACATCGTGGGCCCGCTATGTCACGCTAAGCAAAGCATCGACCAGCCCAAGCAGCATGCCAAGCTGCTGTCTCACACTGGCGCCTCTGGGGTACCAGTGCACTTACCGACGCGAAGGTGTGCCGCTCCCCCTGGAGCACCTCGGGGGCCAGCCAGCGCGGGTTAGTAGCCGAGAGGCTGCTGCCGCCGGAGCCCTCCTCCATCAGCTTGCTGAGGTTGAAGTCCGCCACCTGTTTGGGTGCAGCCACAGCCACAGCCTTGCTTGGCAGACATGTTGGCTGCCTGTCGGTATGAGCCGGCACCTGCCGCGATGCAATGGCCATACCGTGGTGCCGGCAAACCCTGGTCAGGGCACTGGGTAGGAGAACCATAAGGCTCGGTCAGCCCAGCAGCAGGCCACAGCACAATAGCAGGACAGGCGATCCGGCACCTACAAAATCGCAACCGACGGGCGCACAGGCCCTCAAGATAGTCCACGGGCGAGCAAGAGAGGAAGGACCGGTGCCTGGCACTGCAATGGCCAACCCTCAGGCTATGCAATTTGCCGGCACCTTGACGTTCCATCCCGCCACCAGCAGGTTGGGCGAGCGCAGGTCCCTGTGGATGATGGCCTTGGAGTGCAGGTACGCCATGCCCTTGGCCGCCCCCAGCGCCATGCGCAGCCGCTTGGCCCAGTCCAGGCGCGCCTCGGCGGAGGGGAAGTCGCGCGCCTCGTTGAGGCAGGCGCGCAGCGAGCCGCGGGGGCAGTACTCGCAGACCAGGCAGGGCGGCATGGTGCACAGGCCCATGATCATCAGCACGTTGGGGTGGCGCAGCTGGATCAGGATGCTGGACTCCTACAGGGGCACGAACAAGGAAGCCAGCCGCTGCCTCAGCGGGTCGTGATACCCATGCTAGACTCGCCGGGGACCCTACACATGGTGGTGGGGTGATGCGAGGGGGTGTGCCCTTCTGCCGCCAGGCTGTGGGCTACGTGTGGGCGTGCAAGCCATGAGGACCCTGCCCAGCAAAAATCTCCATCAACATTATGTCCAGCTGGCATCAGCCAGCTTGAACCTAAGCGTGGGCTGGATTGCAAGTATGGTGGCTCGCCCTGCGCCCTGCATGCGTGGGGCAGTTTACATCCTGGCCCTGGACTGGCCTCCCTTGAGGGGGGCTTGCGCCAGCACGGCAGCCTGACGATGCGGCTCTAGACTAAGACTAGCCAAGACTAGTGGGCAAAATTAGGCTTAAAAGCTTCACAAGCTCCTCCCCCACCCCCCACCCTGCCACCCTGCCCTACCCACCTGCTGCAGGCTGGCCAGGAGTGGGTTGTCCGGCGACAGCGCCCGCTCCGCCGCCTCCGCCGAGTTCTGGGTGGTGGCGCCCTCACCCAGCAGCAGCTTAACGGCCACCTGGGTTTGGTTCCAGGTGGCAAGGTACACCTGCAGAGCGGGATATGACACAGCCAAGCTGCCCTGAATCCTTGGTGCCGCTGCAGGGCACAGCTTCAGGAGCGAGGGATCCCCAGCTGGGTAATTCTGCCGTGCCAGGCTGGCTGGGTACATGCGTGAGGATACGGTCGCAGTCAGGCGCCAGTTCGCGCCTAGAAACAAGCCCCGCAAAGAAAGCCGCTGGCCAGGTTAATTTGTGTGAGCAGCGCCAGGGCCGGGTGCACCCCCGCCTGCAGCTGGAGCTGCAGCTACCACACGCACACACAAGGCCATACAAAAGAGCCCAAGGCACTACAAGCTGCCGAGCAGCTGTGGCAGGCCAGCTGCCGCACCCGTCCAAAGGAGCCCGAGCCGATCACTCTGTGGAACTTGATGCTGTCAAAGGGCACCACCCAGGGCTGCAGGCCAAAGGAGGAGTCCCGGCTGAGGGACGCGTCCCCGCTCGACCCTGCTGGCGGCTGCAGCCCAGCCGCCGACAGGGCGGGGGGCAGGAGGGGGCTTGTGGGCGTGGGGGGCTCCGATTGTTGAGGGGAGGAGGAGGGGGGGAGGGCTGGGTGGAGCTTGGAGACGGCTGAGGCCAGGAAGGGGTCGCTGGCAAGCAGGTTTGGGTCGTCCTCCCTGCACACGGGGACGGGCGGGGCAGGCAGGCTAGTGCAATTGTGGGGGTGTGACGTCACTGCTGCCTCTGACACGTGCAGCCAGCGGGGCCATATGACCGGGGCTGACATGCCAGCTCTAACTGGCGTGTGACTCGACTGCCCAAACGGGCATTCCGTCGGTTAGTGTCATATGGGAACGAGCGCTTACACTGGTGGCCGTGGCATGCCCTCCGCCCACTGCACACTTGCGCTGTCAGGCGGCTGGTTCCTTTGGAGGTCGCCGGTCTCGCCCCTGCAGCAAGCAAGCGAGCCACAACACGACTTCGAAGCTTGTGAACAACACTCGTACTGGAGTCCGCCAAGCAGTTCCGCGGAGGTTTTCAAAGCAACGCATCGGCGGGCATGTTAAGGCTCAGGAGGCCAGCCGGCGCATACCAGCAAAACACTGCCTGCTGGCTGTGGTGCCAAGGGTCGCAGGTTAGTGCAGAGTGTATGGCAAGCTGAGAGCCACTGCTTCATTTTGTCAAAGCCGGATGCAGCCACGTATGCTCTAAGGCTGTCTCCTGCATGCCGCAAGGCCCGACCGGTCCAGGGCAGCGGGGCCACCACCCACTCACCAGGAGCTATTGGTGACGAGCGTTTCGGCCCTGGTGATGCTCTGGCGGCCCGGGGAGGAGGGGGGAGGCGAGGGCTGGCTGGAGTCCTCGGGAGATGGGGGGGGGCTGCCCTGCTTGGGCGGGTCGCAACCGATGCCGGCCTTGCCGCCTGCAAGATGAGCAGTGGGCACAGAGCGCCTGTACTGTGCTGCAAACCAGTGTTGCACACCATACATGCGCATCTGGCACCCGTCCAGCTCGGGGGTTGGGGGCAACAATCACACATGTCAAGCAGTCGTATGGGACACGCACCAGAAAAAAAAACCGGCAAACATGTTGCTGCAGTGCTGTCTCCCAGTCCACTGCCGTGGCAGGAGGCAACGCGACCTGACGACTACCTCCGCACCCCCACCTCCCTCGCGTTCTCCAGTGTCCTCCCTTCTGACTACCTCTTCCCATGCACCCCTGCTCTCACACACACACACGCACACCCCCACCCACCCCACATGTCCCTCTCTAGCTCATGCCTAGAGATCCACCTGGGCAGGCCGGCCCTCCCTTACCTCCCAGGCCCTGCTCCATGCCTGCTGGAGGCCCCGCCCCAAGTGCCACTAGGTATCTGCGCCGCCGGCGGCGCTGCCAGTACAGGAATCCTGGTATCGCCACCACCACTGCATCCCACGGGAGGTGCACTCTCAGCAGCCCCGCACGGGCGTGTCGCCTGTTAGAGGTGTTGGGCCTGGTTTGTGCCTGCAACCCAGAGTTATATGCAACCACCAGGGGCACAAGGGGCACGCACCACCACTATCCACCCGGGCAGCCCCGCTTCAGCACAACAGGCAGCAGCCTGTGCCAGACCCATGGGCGCTCAACAGCCATGCTGACACCTGCCTACCCACCCCACCACCGTTCCCCCCACTCAAGACGGGCTTACCTAGTGCCCCCACTGTCCCCGCGACCACCCCAGCAATCACTGCAGTATTGCCAGAGCTCCCGCCGCTGCTGCTGCTGCTGCTGCTGCTGCTAGCGCCACCCGGGTCGGTTGCCTGGCCTGGCGGGCTGTCAGCGGGGGCAAGGACACCCGAGGAGCCTGGGCCCGGGCAGGGCGGCAGGGTCTTGACGAGGGTCGAGCCCTGGTTAGAGCTCATGTTCCATGTGGCATACACCGGGGCTGCAGGAACCTGCAGCAGGCACGCCACGCCCGCCTTGGACACCTCCTCCTGGGGCAGTCCCCTCCCTCCCCCATGTACAAATGATTGTGGGGTGACAGGCCGGACACATGCAGCACCAAGCGCAGACACCTGCCCCACACGCGCCCCCACAGAGGAGTGGTAGCTGTGCAGCAACCAAGGCCTTTCACACAAAGTCCTTGAGAACCCTCGTTAAAGCAAATGGCTCACTAGCAGACCCAAGGCCTGCTACCCAACACACGTTATGAACTGCGACGTTGGCATGTTCCCTGACATGGAATGATCTCGCCAAGTCAAGCCAGCGGCGCCACCCCTGGCCCCCGCACGCGAGACATGATAGCTCTGAACAGGGGTTGCAGCAGTACCATGTCTGAACCGAAAAACGGTGCACAGCACCCACAGGCCTACCGTGCCACACAGGCCCGTGTTGCCCGGGAATAGATAGACACGCAAGGTTGTATGGTTCTTCCAGGAAGGGAGTGTACCTGTACGACAGAGGCATTCTTCTGGACACACAGCTTCTTCTAGCCTCACAACTCACGGCGCATCTCACAGAAGTACCCGCACCAGCCACCCCCCTGCACAATACCGGCGCAAAACATGCTCCCCAACGCGATTGCCCCCCTCCCCCCTTACCCCTCGATCCATCCTGCAGGCTTGCGGCCCTGCCCTCTCCAACCCACCCATGTGCCGCCGCATGCGAGCCCCATGCGCTCACCCGACAGGTTGTTCTTAGCAAGGTCCAGCTTCTCAAAGCCCAGCGGCAGCGTGCCCTCCCAGGCCTGGGGGATGGAGCCGTGCAGCGCATTGAGGGTCAGGTCCACCGAGATTATCGGGCTCGGCAGCCGCCAGTCGGGGGACAGCGTGCCAGACAGGCCGACGTTGGACAACTGGATGGTGCGCAGGGTCCCCGGCAGCACCCAGTCGCCGGGGATGCTGCCCGTCAGCTTGTTGTTGAACAGGTACACCTCTAAGAGGGTGGCTGGCAAGGGAAGGCCAGCGGGTGGCATGGACCCCTGCAGGCCCCTGTTCCCCAGGAACATGTGGGACACCCGCCCCCCGATGTTGCACTGGAGCCCGCTCCAGCCGCAGGGGCTGGTGTCGGAGCCGTTCCAGTCGCCCAGGACTGTGGCGCCGTTGCTGAAGGCCGCCTTGAAGGCCAGCAGCTGCTCCTCGTCTGACGGCTGGGAACCTGTTTGGGAGCTGCAAGGCTTGGGGGTGAGCAGCAGGAGCAGCGCTGACAGCAGAAGGAGATGCTGCTGCCCACAGCACCAGCCGGGGCTGCAATTTCCCATATGACGCAAGCCTGCCAAGGGCGCCGTGGGAAGGGACTGCCAGGTCAATATGCACCCTCCTGCAAGGCAGCAGCAATAGTCAAACACCATGGTGCATGACAAAGGCAGAGCTGGGCAGTTCCCACTACACTGACCGCAGACATACCAAGTCAAATACCAGCCCACTACTATGCCCAATGCTGCTATGGGGCGACTAAGGGTGACGGATGCGCTAAGTCAGCACCGAATTGCATAGTGATAACTGAACATCATGCGCGCAGTCGGCGCTTGGCTCAAGAGCCCTGGACGGGGGGGTCGGAAGCATGACTCCCACCGCCCACCAAGAATACAGGCGTTCAGTAAAAATAGATTCCCGTGCATGTTCCACAAAGGCAGGTCTCAGTCAGACGCGGAACCTAGTGGCAGGCACTTACCCTCCGACACGCGGTACGACAATCCCCAGATCTAAACACTTGCAAGTTTCAGAGAGCTAGTCCTGGAGAAGATTTGCAAACGTGTTTGCGCGTGGGGAAGACTGAGCAAAGCGTGGCCCAGCAGGGTCTGTCACCCTTGGAAGGCCTGGCCCTTGGCAAAGGCCTTGGACTGCGCAACTCGCCAAGACCAGCAGATAGCCAGAACTTCCAAGGTTCACAATGCAGCCTCAAGCTTGCTGTTTCCGTTTCCATCCCTGCTGCTGTGCTTCCGACTCTCACCATGGTCGTAAAGGTTGCCCTTGTCTGTTTGCTCCTGCTGCTCTGCAGCACAGGTGCATTAGCGCTGGATAGGAAGCTCCTTGGCACCCTCACCGTCAGTGCCACTAATGGAGTAACCTATGCTTGGCAAGGTTAGTTGCAGCCGAACCCCTGCTACCAGCCAGCCACCCACCCTCCTTGCCACCCTGCCTCCTGCCAACCTTGAGCTTGACTTTGGCTGCAGGCAAGGTTTCCACTGACAAGGTTGTCACGACTGACCCCAGTGGGGAGAAGAAGGTCAGCACGGGCTATGCTACTGGCACCGCTCTTGGCGTCAACAGCTTGAGCTGCCTGAAGAGCGGCGCCAACTGTGACAAGCCCACCGCCACCGTGGACACCGCTGTGCTGAAGACCCAGGGAGCGGCCACCGGCCTCACAGCTACGGCAGACGCAGCTGCCACCGTGAGTGCTCACTCTTGTCGGGCCATTCCAGCTCTGCCTTTCACTCGAAAGTGCTGCCTGCTGGGCATGCTGAGGTGCCCAACCCCAGCTGCTGACCAGTCATCCTGTTGGGCGTGGTGTGCAGGGCAACAAGCTCACGCGTGCCACCACACACACTGGCTCCAAGGACGTTGCCGTCAACCCCTCCGGCAAGACCTCGGCGACCGCCGCCTACAAGGGCTCCTCCTCCTCCACACAGATCAATGGCAGGCCAGCCTCGGCCTCATCTTCTGGCCAGGCAAGCAAGCAGCAAGCCTGCATGCGAGGCCAGCCAGCTTGCCACTGTGCCTTTCTACCTGGGGATAATTGGATCTCATGCTTTCGTGGCCTGGGAGGGTGGACTGGCGTGTCCTCAGGGTGTGATGTCCAACCTGTCCGCCTGCTGCATATGCAGGCCAATGCTTTTGCCGGCTTCCTTGCTGCGCTGGCCACTGCAACAGGCAACGCTGCCGCCAACCCTACCGGTTCTGGGCACACCAAGAGTAATGTTGATGTCAAGACCTCCACTAACACTCCTTAGTCACTTTCAACCAATTTGGACAGCAAGGTCTCACACCATGCGATAGCTGTAGTAGTTGTAAAACAGTGCGCAGGTAGGGGCCAGCTGTGCGTCCACATTGCCGGGCACTCATAGTACACTATCTAGGAACCTTTCCGCTGCTGTGAATCTTTGTGCAAGGATGAGAACTACTCATAATCCCTACTTCTTGACTATGCCAGCATGAAAATGACTTACTCAAACTCCCTATCACTGCTTTGATTGTCTGCGTCCTTGTAACGCACGTTTTACAACTGAAGCAAACCATTACACTGCATCACTTACACTGTTGTCCATGGTCTGTATGGCTAGACAAACATCCATTTTTCCAAGTGCGACCCACTGGGCTGGCAGCGCATGGTAGTGCTGCACTTGCACGGCTGTATACACAGCTGTATGGTACAGATGCGCCGAGCTAAACCTTGCAACGCCAACAGACCCGCTCATTTACACAACCTCATTGCACAAGATTGAAAGTGAAGCACACGCTGCGCAGCTATGGCTGGGCGGCAAGGCCTGGGCTTACATATCATTCCCTCTCAGTCAAACACAGTCATGCTGGCATGTAAGCCGTCATACAAGCCATCATGAAAGGTATGCTACAGAATGTCGTAGTTATGGTCGCCTTGGCAGTGCATTGCTGCCCCGTCGGCACCCACTACCCGCCCTTATGGCTGGCTCCCTGCACCACTCCAAGACAGACCTGCTGGCAAAGCAGACATACATCCTCCAACATTCCCGCTGTGCTATACACCTAGCCTTCTTGCCTGGGACTCCCGTTGATTACTGCCTGGGCGGGAGGAGACCATCCCGGGGGCTGACTTGCAAGAGGCCCTGCTGCTTCCCGCTGCGGTGCTGCTAGAGGCGACTCTGGCAGCGGTGCTGGTATTGGTGCTGCCAGGAGCTGCACGGTATTTGCTGAAGGGGAGGGCTGGGTAGCGTCGAGCAGTAGTGCGGCCGGGGGCGAGGGTGGTGCAGTCCAGCTGGGATCGGGAGGGAGCACCTGCACGCGACTTGGCTAGTTGTCTTATGCCCCCATATAACACCGCTTGCACGTCCCGCAGGCACCAGTTGACCAAGCAAGAACATACAGCATGCAAACACTGGCCACGTCCGACATTAGACGCACGCAGCTTGCCCAACCCCGCTGTGTGGCGGGTGCATATGCCAACCTTGTGATGCACATGTGTCCTCTGTACAGCGCACTGTACCGCGCACTCTTAAGCCCAGCTGGACAAGGCGGCTGTACGCCCCCAGGAGGACAGCCTGCCTCCGCTGGCCAACTGCACAGTCCCGGACTTGCTGGTAAGTTCACCCACCGTATTGATGAGGAATGCAACGACATTGCCAGAGCAAGAGGCCACCTGTGACGGCAGCACTGTGGCCACCTGGCGGCTGGTTGCTGAAAGCTTGACGATGTCGCTTGAGTTGTCAACCTGAATGGGACGTGCCCGCTGTCAGAAAGGGGTAGTGGCTACTGTGGAAACAAGGTGCTCATGCCACCTGAAGTCTGTGGCAAGCTTGACAGTGACGTGTTCCCCAGTAGGAACGAGGAAGCCTAGCTAGTCCCCCACGAGGCATTCAATACTCGGCCCCTGCTAGCTGGCTACGATCTTGCATACCTTCAGTGGCTGTTTGTTGTAAAGAGTAGTAAGCTCTGACTCATAACCCATGCCCTCCAGCTCCGCATAGGACAGGTTACGCCCTGCCACTACATGGTTCTGCAGGCAGAGAGGGTCACGCTTTGGGTCACCGTCCATGGAAGGGCGCATCGCCGGGGAGCGTGCCCC
>BBXU01002815.1:0-15302 GCA_001598975.1 Parachlorella kessleri
CGGTAGTCTCCCAACTTGCATAGCCATGGTGGCCACCAAACCACAGCCACTGGCACGGCAGCCTGCTGAGCATACGAGGCAGCAGCTGCGCAAGTAAGTAATGCAGCTTGTGGCACCTTGAGCACTGTGAGAAGGGTAGCTGGATCCTGCAGCAGCTGTCCTGTACTTGTGCGAAGCGCCGTGGCTAGGTTGTCCCATGCGGAGTCTGCGGCACGGGCACAGGGAACCTTGCGATTGCAGTTTCTGCTTTCCTGAGGGTGTCAATCATATTCAAGAAACTGCCATACAGGCGGGGTTCATGCCAGCATCCATTTGTTCTCACCGAGGGGGACAAAGATAGTTGCTTGTACTGCTGGGTTGTTCACAATCCTGCAACAGCGCACATGCCCGTAAGTTGCACCCTGTGGAGGTGGCTGTGTCATGGGTGTAGGTAATCTCCTAGCTAATGGAGCACTTGGAGGTCAAGGTCAAGTCTCTACTGCACCCTGCTCCATAATGTAGGGCTGCCACCCTCTGAAGGCTAGCTTTGAAGCAAATTTGCTTGCCTGTCAAGCCCCGTTGCCTTGAAGGCTAGGACGGTAAAGGCTGCGTTGGGTTGTTGCTCCAAGGCAGCCAGCACCGTGCATGGAGGAGCTGCTGGGAGGGTCGGCAAAGGGGTTGCTGCTGGTTGAGGAGAGGTCTCACCAGGCTGGCTGGTGATTGGGCTGCCCTGTTGGGGAGTTGGTGTAGGGGATCCGGACGGACCGGCCGCAGAGCTAACCACCAGGACCATAAATACTGCAGTAAATCTAGGGGTCTCCATGTCGTCAAACCACGTAGAGGCGCACCAAGTGCCCGACAGGTCAAGGAGGCACTGACAGTAATGCGCCCATTGTCCACGTGGACGATCACAAGCTGAATCCTGATTATTTATTGAGGGTGGCAGGGAAGGCGAGCAGGGAGGAGGTACTGGGATACTGGGCGGACAGGGTTGAATGCAGAATGAGCCTGAGTCTTGCCTGATGTCTGATCAGAGCTCATGAGCCAGTAATTCTCTCCTGATTATTCATGAGGGCAAGGTTGACAGCTGCCTGCCACAGGCCTTTGACCGAAAGCTTAACCAATCTCTATATTGAAAATATTTTATTCCCATATCCTTTGAGTCTTTCAAAGTCACTGCTGCCACGTGCACACGTGCACTTTTGCACACTGGGTGTGCTTAGCAGGCCGACCCACCGGCCAAACCTACGGGTTGGTCAAAGAAACTTGGAAAGAAGGGAAGATTAGCAGTGCCGACCCACACAGTAGTTGCAGTGTTGACAAGATTGCAATCAATGGTTTCTACAAAGCTGACACTAGGGGCCAATGCTAAATGTTCACACTGTGCTCCTGCCTGGCTCATGGCACACTTGAACCACCAAAAGCTTTCACAACGGCATCATTAGCCTCAGGAGTATTGTTTTGCTGGTCCTCAGGCCCAATCAGCTGCACGGTGGGCACGCTGGGAGCGCCCAAAGTGGGCGCGGCAACAGGCGCCGGTGGCGTGATTTCATCAGTCCAGGTCGGATCAGGGGGCAGAACCTGCAGGCAGCAAGCCAGCAGGTTATACAGGCATGTGTCACCAGCCTCTACCTGCTAATGAGTACAAACGGAAGAGAGCATGCACGAGGCCTCCGGCTGCCAGACGGCATTTAGTCCCAGCCTGGCAGGCCATGGCGCTGGCAAACACAGACAGCTCGAGCCAGCAGACTCCAGAGGTTACTTACCACGTCAATCATATGGGCAATGGCACTCTGGGAACAGGAGGTAAGGTCTGGGTCGCTGAGGCTCCCAATTTGTCTACTGGTTGCGGCTACTTTGACCGAGCCAAACTTGTTGAACACCTGGATGAAAAGCATGCGTGCAGAGTGAGGCCAAAGCCACAGGGGCGCAGAGAAGTGCACCTACCACTGCTCGCGGGTCAAGCCTGGCAGCCTAGGTGTCAGCACACTGCCAGTTGAGGCATGCATCTCGCCCCTATGGCACCTCAGCAAGCGGCTGTTGTCCTGTCCACAGCGCACCTTGATGGGCTGGTTGTTGTACAAGGTAGGCAGGCGCGCCAGGTATGGCAGCAACACGAGGTCGCCATATGTCAGGTTTAACCGTGGAACAATGTGGTACTGCACAGAATATGTCCAAACAGGGCTAGGAGAGGGCGAAGCATCCTTGGAGACGTGACATCAGCAAACAACGCGGCATCTTTCAGGGCGCCGTGCTATGCTACCACTCTGTCCCCAAACTAATTCTTTGCATGACAATTCTTACCTGCACGACCATACGGAGCTGCGGCAATGCACCGTCACTGAAGAGCTGGTCTTTTGTCCAGCCCAAGGCAGCTAAGAGTGCACCCCAGGCAGTGTCGGTTGGTACGAATATTGTTGCTATTAGAGAAGGATCATTGAGAAGCCTGCAGGCACAGAACCCAGTGCCACACTCGTCAGAGAGTTGAGAAGCGTAACATATGCCGCGCAAATAGTAAATGCCGCCTTTATAAATTTGCCTGTTTTTGGACGCAGCTGGCACCTGCCACACTGCTGTCTGACCCCTTCCTGTCACGTGCATTTCCATCTTAAATGCCACCTGCTACTATCGTTCTTTGGCACCTCATATCCTGCAACCTCCTATCCGTGAGGTAAAACTTCAGGGCAACAGTTGCCGCATTTTGCAGGCACTCACCCCGTCATGCCTGCAGCCTGCACGGCTTGAATGAAGAAGGTCGTGTTTGTCTGGGCCTGAAGTACCTCCAGCATGCTGCAAGGCTCAGGCTGGCCAGCAGGCGCTGCGCTGGGCGAGGGTCTGAGCGCAGGACGACTGGGCAATGGGGCAGGAGGAGAAAGCGATAACCTAGGTGGCAGTGATGGGCTGCTGGGCAGGGTGCTTGAAGGCGGCGAGGAGGCCGGGCTTCTGGGCTGCATCTGAATAATCCTGGCATGGGCTTCTGGGCTGGGAACTGGTGCTGGTTGTCCCTGAGAAGCCGCCGCCGCCGCCTGCCGCTCCATCTCAGGCGGGGACGGCAGCCCTTTTTCCGCTGAAGGTGATAACAGAGGAGGTGATAACAGAGGAGGCAGGTCGCTTACTGACCATGTGGTCTCAGCCGCTGGTTGTGGAGCTAAAACGACAGAGTCCACCGGGTCTACCAGGGTCACCCAGTTGCCAGAGGACCGACCAGCAGGCAGCTGCACTTCAGCAGTAGCTGGACGTACTGTCAGCAAGGAAAGTGTTGCCAAGAGAGCAATGGCCCAGGCTTGCTGCCGTGGGGTAAGCATAGGTACTAGGAACAGCGGCGAGCCTGGCGGCCAGCTTGTGCTTGGCAGCGACCTTCAGGCAACCAGGTACGCACTAGTCCTAACCATGCTGCGTGGCTTCTGCAATGCCAATTGCTTAGCATGGAGGAGCACTCGCTCGCAGCAATCCCCACGGTTTGCCTATCCAAGACAGCTTCCACCAGCACGGGCGTGTGACATGCGCGCCTTGGCAGGACAACGCCGGTACAGCGTGCGAGGATTCCGCCACGTGCAGTGCATTACCATATAGGGTGAAGCGTACTCAAAAGTTGCTCTTGATGGTGTTCTTCAAGTGACCTCCTTTGGCCAATCATCAAGCAGGGAGTGCTATGCGTGCGAGTCATCAGCGCACCATGTGGCTAGTGCCACTGAGTCAGCGTGCATCAAACCTAACAAGAGCTTCTTTGAAAGTGATGGCAGGTCGCAAGAGAAAGCAACACTAAAAAGCTGCCCAGTGGAGTTTGGCACGGATAGGCACCAGCATGAAGCAGGCAAGCATTCCCCTCGGAGGGGAATGCCGCATGCCCTCAGCGGCTGAGGCTCAGCAGTCCGTTTCAGAGTCCAAGCCACGAGTATAACCCGTCCCCTCGAGAGGCCAGCCGAGGACGGAGAATAAGAACCTGTTACTCGACACAAAATGCAAGGAGAGCACAAACGCACAGCACATGGAGTTTCACCCGAAATGACAAGCACACTGCATGCCAAATGCTGACAGCATGACCAACCGTCTGAAGGCCAGCTATGCACATGTCCGGCCCCATAAGATGCTTGCGTGCTCACAGAAGCAGTTTCCGTTGCTGCAGACAGAAAAGGCCACCTGCTTCTTAGTATTCCAAAGGCGATGTTGAGCACAAGTGGCAAGCATACAAGCAGACACTTCGGCACAGCCTGAGGCACTATTGCTCCTCGGATAAGGTAGCTTGTACGCGATCTATCCCAAAAACGTACTTGGATCTTTGCTGGAAGTAAGCAATGAAAGTACCAGAGGCACGACTCACTACAACAGACAAATCCAGGCAGACACAATGCAGCACTCACCCCTGGGAGCGTTTTGGCAACGCCGGTGACCTTAACCACTACCAGCGCAACGATGGCCAGCACCACAAGCAGCAAGAGCCCCATGATGCACCTACGGGAAAGCCAGCCCCAAGGTTTAATGCCAAACACTGAATGAAGTATCCTGGCACGCTGCGGCCTGGCTTTTACATAAAATTGGGTTGCACAGTGCATTATATGAAGACTCAACAAGGGCAGAGGGCCTCGCAATACAGGTGCGGCTCCTACTCACTTGTCGGTGGCCAGGCCGCGCGCCATGTCGCGGATGACCTGCTTGGCTTTCTTCATCGAGAAATGGATCTCTTCAAGATCATCAATAACCTGCACGCCACGATTAGGCAGATCGCCAGAGCTCCCTGATCTTGACAGAGTTCACAGTCCAGCCAACGATGAATCAATACCGCTGTACTGAAATGTATGAAGAGAACCAACTGACTATGGGCTGCATAAACCACGTGGCCCCGCCACAACAGCGTACCTTCTCCAGCTGCTTCGTCTGCTGGTCCAGCGTCTCCGCTGTCTGCACGCCAATCTGGATGGTGTCATTCACGATACGCTCAGACCGGAGCAGCGAAGTGTCTGTGTCCTTCATGTCTCTCCGTCCCATCTGCATGAGCTCTGTAGTAGACATGCCTGCAGGAGGATAGCAACGAGGGCAGGACCCTCAGCAGGCCAGCAGCGACCTTCACGCTGTAAGTCCCCCACCCACACAGGCTCGATTCATGGGCACAACCAACACTGCTACGCCATTCTACCGATAAGAAATGAGTTGGTAGGTGCACACCCATGACAAACCTGTCGCAAAGCCTCCTAGGGAACTACTATGGCTCACTGCTGACGTCCAAGTTTATACACACCACACAGCACCAGCACGCAGCACTTGAGAGGGATTTCATTTCATGGTGGTGGGCTACAAGGCTCCCTCCCCCTTCGCAACTTTGTGACCAGGCCAACTCACTCTCCACGGTTGGCGGGCCTGACTTGGCACCCTCCAGCAGCTCGCCACGCTGTGCTGACTGCTGACTGTACGCCTTCTTCATGCCAATGAACGCATTCAGCTGCTGCACCATCTCCTTTTTCCGCGCGTTGAGATGATCTGGTGGCATATTGTCTGTTCGCGCCTCCCTCTCAAACTCGCGGATAAGGCTGCAAGCCAAGCAGGTACAGTGGTCAGTGATGCATTTGACCCGGCCCTGCGGCACTGTACAACTCTTGCACCCTGTTGTGAATCAATAAGTTGGCCATATATCCTTGAAAAACCCGACCAGTTTGTGCAGTTAAGAAGACTGAAACTGTTCCAGCACCCCTCCGCTTTGCCCCAGAACAACTCACGTCTTGGCCTCCTGCATCTGGGCCGTGAGCTCCTTGAGGAGGCCCTGTTGCTTCCCAGCATCCGTGAGTTTATCTAACTTCCGAAATCCGTTGGAGAGGTTCAGGAAGATGCTCTCCAGCTGCACCTCTTGCTCATAGCGTTCCATCATACTTGCAGGCCTTTAGGCCCCCAGAGGGCCAAGGAGGAGGTCAACACCTTGGCACCAACGGCAGTTGTTGTCTGCAATATCCACAGAACTGGCAAGTGAGAACGCCTTGGCTCTGCTGAGGCAACCACAGCTCCGCAGTCCAGATTGAGCTTGCCTCTGGCTTAGTGCCTCGTCCAACAGACCGCGCCAGCTCCTTCAGTAGATTCCGGCCTGGGAGCGCACACCAACGAGCCCTCCCACCAGTTCTTCCAACAAACTGACACGCTGGTGCTGGTTGGCTATCCGAGTCACGAGAGTGCGTTGCAAGCACTCAGCAAGCGATGAAGCGGCACACAATCAAATATTTCTTTGCTTGCAAGCAAGGGCGAGCAAGGGGCTGGGGAGTGCCCATGGGGAGTGCCTGTAATTCGGACAGGGTTTTTGTGGAATTTCCACATGGAAGAGAAGACTTCATGTAAAGCTAACTAGTTAAGCGTATATTCACATATTGCATAAGTTACTATGAATCGCTAATACCGTCGTTCTGACAGCGGCCATTCGTTTACATCATGGGAGGGCCAGGAGCGCAGCACAATAAGGTCAGCTTTGTGTAGTTTCTCTGCAGTGGTGGTGTGGCATGCCAGTGGGCGTGTTGCGGATCAGCACTTGCATGGCGCATGCGAGTCTTGCAAGCACTGCCAAGCCAGCCTTTCACTATCGAGTTGTGGTTCTGCAGGCACATAAGTCCGGGCGGCAAGCCGGTCGGAGTGCCAGGCAGCGTCACAAGGACAAACAGGGTAGGTTGCCACCTGGTGAGGCCAAGTGAGCAGGTGGCGACTTTGGCACGCTTGCTTAGGAGTGTTTACTATATATCGGGTGCTGCTTGCAGAGGCTGGGCCGAGGGTGGCCGTGAAGGCTGCTAATCGGGCGCAGACTAAGGCGGAGCGCCTGAACACTTCCAAGCAGCAAAGGTGCGCAGGTGGTGGTTCCGCTGCCACGGAAGGCGCCAGGAACTCCTTGTGCACTCCTTGGGCCTGCTCTTGACAGTACCACATCCATTCCTACTACTGTCTCTGCTGACAAACTCCACCCATTCGTGCAGGGACAAGAAACGGGCGCAGCTGCTGGAGCAGCGGCGAAGTGTGGGGCCACCAATTGTGGTGGGCCTACTGCCGCTGTCCAGCGAAGTGGATGCGCCGCGGCTATGGGCGGGTCTCCTTGCAGCATGCAGCGAGGGGGCAGCTGCTGCAGCGGCTTCAGCTGGGGCAGCAGCTGGCAGCATGGAGGTGGAGGTGGCTGAGAAAGGGATTAGCACGATGATGCCGCAGACGCTGTCAATGGCGGACCGGCGGAAAATGAGGTTCACGTTCCTGCCTCCGCCAGTCAACCGCGAGGACGCGCTGGCGGTTGTGGAGCTGGGCAAGGCAGCAGAGGTGAGGCACAGGTTGGCATGTCGTCCCTATGCCACGCTGGCAAGGTGGTTGGCCCGTAGTTCACGGCCGGCCGGTTCCTGCAAGGTATCAGCAAAGGTGCTGACAAACCACCAGGGGTTCCGTGCCGGGCTGCGGGCCCCTGGCTGTTAGGTGGAGGTCTTGTGCACCACCTCTGTTGCCTGGCAGGGTCCGCACAGGGTCCGGGCGCATGTGAGCGGGATAATAATAGAACCAGCTTGCCACTGCAGGTGGTGCTGCTAGCAGTCCCTGGTGATGAGCATGCGCAAGTAATAGACAGCCAAGGGCAAATGGCGCTGGCAGTGCTCCGTGCGCTGGGCCTGCCGACCGTCGTGGGCCTGGTACAGGCGCCTACGGGCCAAGGTCACAAAAACCTGCTGAAGGAGCGAAGTGCTGCCAAGAAGCACGCTGCAGTAGCCTTTGCAGAGCAGGTCGGCGGTTGACCAGCTGGTTGCTTGGGTTTGCCTGGCTGCTCGCAGTGCTGCTTGCAGGTTCTCCATGTCTCATGTGGTCGTGCATCTGGACTTGTCCAGTGGGCACGGCACAGCTCAACTCCACTGGTTGGGAGAATCCTACCTGCCTGTTCACATTGCCTGCATACATAGCATGGCATGCTGGCTGTCTTTTCACGCTTCACTGCAATCAGGCACCCTTGCCCACCACAGGTCGCTGGAGATCACAAGCTGATGGCGGCGGATGGCCTCCAGGACTTCAAGCAGGTGCTGCGCCACCTCAGCGACAGCACCCACAACGTGCCCCTCTGGCGCCAGCAGCGGCCGACGGTCATGGCTGAAGCAGCTGAGTTTGAGGCTGCGCCGGAGAACCCCTCTCTGGGTACCCTACTCTTGCGGTGAGTGATTAGGCCTTGTGAATTTCACGTGCAAGTATAAGTCGCTTGTGGAGGCATGCTGAGCAACCTCAGCTACCTCGAAAGACTTCTGGCACGTGTTGACGGCCGCCTGCAACATACATGCGTGAAGCTCAGTTTCTGACAAGGTCTTGGAAAGGCGGGGGCACCACTTTGCCTAGCCCTGGAAGCTCTGAAAGGTGCCCAGCCGCAGTCCTCACAGTCTCCCCTAGGAGCCCCTGCCAACTGCAGGGGTTACATACGTGGCCTGGGCCTGAGTGTGAACCAGGCGGTGCACATCCCTGGGGCCGGCGACTTCCTCCTATCACACATCAGCGGCCCGGCGGAGCCGGCGTGCTCCAACGAGGACGCGGCAGCGGCTGCCGCGCGGCAGCGGCAGCTGGGCGGCGGTGCCGGGGCCATGGCGGTGGACGATGCTGGCGGCGCAGGGCAGCCGGCGGTGCTGGCGACAGCGGACCCTGGCAGCCAGGAGAGCCTGAGGAGGGAGAATGTGCCAGACCCGCTGGCTGGCGAGCAGACCTGGCCTACGCAGGAGGTGGGGCTGTCGGATAGCTGCCAGCTTTACTCGTGGCGCGCATGGACGTCGGTATTTGTACTCTTGAATTGCTAAACTTTGTGGCCCCTGTGCGTTTGGAGGGGGGGTGCCATGCTTGACGGATTTAACATATATAAGCTCCAGCTGAGCAAGAAAGATAAGTCCTTGTGGTGCTCCAAAGGGTGAAGGGTTAGTACCCTGCCTTGTGAGGTGGTGGGTTCATCATATGCACGATGGTGGTCGTCACAACAGGTGTGCTGTTTCACCCTGTTGGTGCAGGAGCTGATGGAGGCTGAGGAGGCGGCAGCGCAGTCCAAGGCGGGCCGGAAGCGGCGACTACCCAAAGGCACCTCTGACTACCAGGCGGCATGGATTCTGGAGTCGGATGATGAAGAAGGGGACGACAGGTGTGTCTGTGGCTGGCCGGGCAGTTTGTGCACGGGCCCAGAGTAAACGCTGGTTCTTGTTCACAGTTGTTCGAAATAGCGTTTGCTGGACAAAAGTTACCTGAACTTCATTCAACTGCGACTGAAACTGGAACGCTGGCTTGCGCGCAACTCAATCACTGCTGGTGCTTACGGTTATTGCTCGGCCAGCACGGTAGCAAGCTTGCCTGGCACCTGCCTGCACCCTGGCAACCTGATGCAGCAGATAGTGGTGGTAATGTGCCACCTCAGAATGAACCCGTTGTTTTGCTGCAGCAGCGATTCAGAAGCAGAGGGTTATGGTGCCGGTGGGCCAGGCGGGGATGATGAGTCACTGCCTGAGCTGGAACCCAACGTGGGGCTGGATGAGCTCCGTGATGCAGACACCGGCACAGAGTTCGGCATGGATGTGAGTGGGGGTAGCCTGCAAGCTGCGGTGGTGGCATGTGCCGGGGATCCCGAGAGTCGTGGGTGCAACAGAGTTGGGGCAACCTGCGGTGCACTGGGACCTTTCAGCCTCTTGCCTGGTTGCAGGTTTGTTTCACGCCGTGTGTGCCCCAGTACTGCCTGTCTGGTTACTGCCTGGGCATTTTTTGGCAGGACTGGGTCTGGCAGTGGTCAACATGGCTTGGCATCGCGACAGAATCACTACAACCAGTGTTGCTAGTCATAGATCCCGCAGTGACACCATGGACGTGATCGACCTTCCAGCACACTCCTGGGCGCTGTTGTGCAGGCTGACGATGATGAGGACGAGGGCAAGCTAGCAGAGATGCTGCGGCAGATCAAAGAGCGGCGGCGGCGAGAGGAGGAGGACCAGCAGTTCCCAGATGAGGTGCGCATGTGGGCTTTTGAGCCTTGCTGTTTAGCCAACCGTCGGGGGACAGCATAATGCCGCCTGGATTGCTGCCGCGGCTCCCCCTCAGGTTGGTGACATTCCGCCCGAGGCAGGAAAGGGATTGGGCTGCGTCAGCGCCAGTGCTTGCAGGGGGCGGCAGTGGTGGGAGTCTCTGGAGGAGACGTGCGCTCTTGTGGGGCCTGTGCTTCAGGAGCTTGCAGGGGTGGCTCTTGTCACCGGGATCGTTGGACACTAGAGACACATGTGATTGTGTGAATGTGTGTAATGCGGCTTTGACTAATGTCAGGCCTGTGTGCGCTGGAAGTGTAGGCTGACTCTTCAGCTCACTCCCTTTGCAGCTTGACACTCCCACCGACGTCGCTGCACGGCAGCGGTTTGCCAAGTTCCGTGGGCTGAAGAGCTTCCGGACGTCGCCTTGGGACCCAAAGGAGACCCTGCCTCAAGTGGGTGATGAAGGGGCAGGCATGCCAGCCACTGGGAAGCAACTGCCTGGGCCCGCGACGTCTGGATGTCATGGGTGTTGTGGGCAGCTCTGAAGCAAAAGCGGAGCGGCACAAGCGTGGCCGGTCGAGTTTCAGAGCCGGTCGAGTTTCAGCGACGGGACGCTCAATGGGGTTAAGGGGGTGACAGCGACATGGGATCTAGAAGAGAATAGATCATTCTTGAATGTGGCACAAGCAAGGGCCAGTGTCAAGCTGGCTAATCAAGGAACCTGCCCATTGAGCCTGTCTCCTGCACCCTGCCACCCCGCAGGACTATGCCCGCGTCTTTGCATTTGAGAACTTCAAGCGGACGCAGCGGCGGGCCAAAGAGGCAGCAGCAAGAGTGGGCGCGGCCGGCGACCCTGACGGGCTGCCCGCTGGCGTGTATGTGCAGCTGCATGTGGCCAATGTGCCTGCGGAGGTGGCGGGAAGGGTGCTGAGCCGTGTTGCAGCCGCTGCCAAGGTGAGTGAGGAGACGGCGTAGTTATTCCCACGGTTAGAAGCTCCTGCGCTGGTCAGCCCGGCGTGTGAGGTATCTCTACATCCCCCGGAGGGCAGTGGCAGGTATTCATGCTGTATGCAAGGAAAGCATCAGCTGGTCCCTGCAGCGCATACTTGATGTGAGTTAGCTGCTGCATGCCCACTTGAAAACCCACCCTACCCCTGGCACAGCTAGGTACCACAATACAACATGCAGACCGTCCAGCCCGCCCCCCCCGCCGCCACCTCTCTGCCATCTCTCCCTGCAGGGTGAGCAGCCGCCGCTGATGGTGGCAGGCCTGCTGCAGCACGAGTGCAAGCTATCCGTGGTCAACTTTGGCGTGCGCAAGGCGGCCAGCTACCAGCAGCCGCTGCCCAGCAAGGAGCAGCTGCTGCTAGTCACGGGCCTGCGCTCCTTCCTGGCACGCCCGGTGTTCAGCAGCGACGAGCATGGCGCGGACAAGCACAAGATGGAGCGGTTTCTTCATGAGGGCAGGTGGGTGTCCCGGCATGGCCGAGGCGGGGTGCCCCGTGAAGAGGCTTGGTATGCGTGACCAAGGGGGAGTGTGGCATGAGCTTGTGGTGAAGGCGAGCGCGTCAGGTGTTGGCTAGCAACGCAGCCAGATATGCGGAGTGCCCCACTCACTGTCCCTGCGAAAGGATGAGCCTCAGTAGACAGAGATTCTAACCCTGAACTGGTGATCCTGACTTGATGGAGCTGGGGGTGGTCGCCACTTGCACCGGACTAGGCTGCTGCCAGGATGGATGCTCCACTGTATTTCACTAACCACCTCTGCTACTTTGACTCTGGGATGCGGTGCATTCGTGCCTGCAGGCCCTCCATCGCCACCGTGTATGCGCCCATCTGCTACGGTCCCCTGCCACTGCTGGCCTTCAAGGTGGACGTGGAGAGCGGCAAAGCTGAGCTTGCGGCCACCGGCACCCTGCGCAGCTGTGACCCTGACCGCGTTGTGCTGAAGAAGATTGTGCTGTCGGGATATCCCGTCAGGGTGAGCTACTCCCCTTATGTACACACTGCCTGGTTGCCTTGCTGTCCAAGTTGCAGCAGCGGCGGCAGCCCCCTGTGGGCTGGCCCCTTGCTAGACCTCCCCGTGCGGCTCACGGAGGGGCTGCCCTGTTGACATCCCCCACTAGCACCCGTCCGCACGGACTGACGCGCACACACCACGCTTCCCGTGCACGGCCCTGCAGACCCACAAGGCCAAGGCGGTGGTGCGGTTCATGTTCCACAACCCTGACGACGTGCGCTGGTTCCGCCCGGTGGACCTGTGGACCAAGCACGGCCGGCGGGGGCGCATCAGGGAGCCCGTGGGCACCCACGGCGCCATGAAGTGCATCTTTGACGGGCCTGTGCAGCAGCGAGACTCGGTGTGCATGTCGCTCTACAAGCGCGTGTACCCCAAGTGGCCCGAGGACACCAGCTTTGCAGCTTGAGCTGGGACTTGCGGGGTTCAGATGGGTTTTGGTGTCGAACCTTGATTCCAGGGCATCGCGTCTTCCAGCTGGCTGGCGGGCTTGCTATGGGTGCGACAGTTGCTGTGGCACGCGTGATCACGTGGCACTGGGTGGAAACATGAGTAGGCGGGTCACTCACAAGCCCTAAGGCTGCACCACGTCACCAGGCCTGAGGTTGATGAGGCAAGCCTGCAACAGTTCATCCCAATGAGGCGTCTGATGGGTCTCAGTGGGGAGGTGACAGGGGCCGGTGCCCAAGCAGGCCATTGGGAATGAGCTGTTGGTCTTGTTAGAAGCCATAGCAGTGGTTATAGCAGGAGAGCCTCCGATTGAGTTGTCAGTTGAATTCCCAGATTCTTTTCGGCAACTCTGCATGTGGTTGTAATCAGTGACAGGTAGTACTCTTCTATTCTATTCTCTACCGCCCCTAGGGGCAGCCCTGCCTGCCCTTTTAGTGGACTTAGCTTGTCTCGGGGAGGGCCCCACTGGAAACCCAGGCAAGACCCAGGAACAAACCTGCATCCAGCCCAGTCAGTACAGTTCAACCCTATCTCCTCTCTCTTCGCAACACCTGCCACCCTGAGTAATAACAGTCTCACTTCTCTTTGCCCCCACTGGATTGCGCGTGCGCCTTGCCGATGTGCCACACGCGTAGCATGCCATCTGATCCGGCGAAACGGTAGTGAGACGGCCAACATTGACTTGAATAACTACGCTGATCGTATCTGTACTGTGCACTCTATCACACAACGTACTTGTGTTTTAGGGCATCATCATGCAGGGCACGCTTTTGCAATCGTCTCCTGTGTGTGCCGTGCGAGCCAAAACCCGGCTCTTTGCAGGATGTAGAATAGCATGGGCAGGGTACCACCCTGCGCAGCCGGTCAATAGAAGGGCTTGCAGCAGGAACCGGGTAATCAGGAGAAAAGCTGCAGATGAACTAACTCAAGCAGCCACAGGTGCAGGGAAGGCGACCCACTTGTCAAATTCAGCGAGCTCCGAAATTGTTGACAGACTTGTGGTGGGGCGCTGCAGCAGGAGACACGCCGCTGGTGGCGGTGGAAGGAGACTTGGTGACCATCCACTTTGACTGCTACAATGACAGCGGTGAGGTAGGAAATATGACCGAGTGACAGGCACAATGCGATGAAAATAGGGTTGACGGCAGACTGCTCGACAGGGGCCTTGCCGTTGCTGTCATCACTGTGCTGCCGCTGGTGCTGTGTACAGATCCTAGAGAGCTCGAGGGAGGCGGGGGAGCCTACAAGCTTCCAAATTGGGGCAGGGGATATAGTAGGCAATAACCTCTACCAAGCCTTTGATGAAGCAGTCCGGGGCCTGGGTGTTGGTGACAGAGTCAGGATTAAGGTACGGTGCAGCTGGCTTGTGGGTGCACTATTTGTCGCGGTCGTTCCAATCCACTACCCTTGCTCTGTCACCAAAGCCGGCATAACTTGATTGGGAATCAAGGACCCAAGCTCCTTTACCATTGCAGGTTGTTCTTGTAATCATCATGCACTTGAGGCATTTGAGGGGCACAGGGATCTGCATAGGTGCCTGAGTCCGGTGGTGGCACATGCGCAGGCGGAAGGCGGGGAATGGAAGCAGGACCTTCTCTTTGTCGTTCCGAGGACACATGAGGAGGTGGTGCGGCTAGAGAACAGATATAAAAAGTAAGTAACTGGCAACTATATACTGTACGTATGCTCATCACTCTGCTAACTGGCAGCAGCCAAGCCACCCTCAACGCACCACAATTTTAGCTGCAGCATACTGTGCTTTGCTGGCTGCAGCGTGGGCGGGCTGTCAGCCAACCAGGTGGTGCAGCTGTCCAATGGCGGCATGGCGCTGGTAGTGGAGATAGATGAGGAGCGGGTGGTGCTTGACGCCAACTCAGCACTGGCTGGCAAGAACCTCACATTCGAGCTGGAGATGGTCGGCATCGAGAGGGGCAGTTAGTCGGCCTTCCTGATCTTGTGAGGGGTGATGGATGGGATAAGGGGTGCACTAGAAGCGGCAGGTTTTTCTAGGAACATCCCCTGTGTAGCAGCCCTGCTGCGCCGTGCTGGGGCACCATAAGTGCCCCTCTGCCTGACTGGCAGCCCCACTAGGCTGCCGGGTGGTTCAATTCGTACATCTGGGGCCGTGCTGTGCAAGGGTGCCCTGGCCCGTTCCCGATGCCGAGAGCTGTCTTGTGATGTGAAATCGTCGAGTACACCCCTGTTCCCTGAGGTGTAGAAACCATTGACAATAACCATGCCTGCCTGCCCACACGACCTCTTCCGTCTGCAATATACGTGGGCTTCTCTCCTTGGCTTGTATCCTGAAGAGATCAGGCACCCAGCAAGCAAAAACCTTACACCCTGCATCTCCACCATGCCAGCCCCTTAGAGATGGTGCCATGATAGCTAAGTTGGAGCTCACTGCCACTGTACCCCAGACATCAAGCAAACGAACTCAGACCATGCTGTTGTTCAATACTCTCTTACAGATTTCCAGATTGAAAGGAGCCTTGCATCAAAGGACGATGTTACGCTCTCGGAACTTGCAAAGCACGCCTGCCCCAAGCGACCAGCTTCACTAGCAGTTGCTTGGACACCCTGTTAGGGTACATCTTTTTTCAAGCTGGGTACCCCCTAGTCAAAAAGGACCTATTTTCAGAAGGGGTGGGTAGGTCCCCCCCCCCCAACCCCCCCCCGTCCAAGGGAGGTTGGTGGTCCCCCCCCCCCCCCTTCTCGATCACCAGTGCACCTAGTTTCTGCGGACGACCTCACCAACAGTTGATCCCCAAGCCCACACCGCCTATCCTTCCCCCCCTTCACCACTGCATATATCCAATAAGCCATTTGGCAGCCGTTGGCAGCCAACTCTTAGGGAGGTCCGGCCTTCGGCCGGTGGAGGTGGCCCC